>JAQPZY010001179.1:1435000-1520121 GCA_029931535.1 Margaritifera margaritifera
GATTATAGCTCGAGTTCTACTGCAAACCTGCACATACTTTCATATACCGTTACATAATGCGCCGGCAGATATAAGTATATGTAGTATGCTAGGAGTAATCAGTAGAACAAATAGGACAGACCTATATAGTGTCGAGTAAACTTTGTTATCACCTAAAGGCACATGAAACAAGAGAAAGTCAACTGGTCAAAGAGAGGAAAATCCTTAAAATATCTTTTTCTAGTTTACATGCACCACACTCTTTTAAAAAGTCTAATAATTTCCAACTATTTCTTATACTTTTAGTTGATTTTATAAATTTTCTTTCATGTGAATTGTTTTCTGGAATAAAATAGTTGTATAAGCAATTTTCTTTCTTCATTTATTGATAAGAGACAGACGTTGTAACCTCATTTAAAGTTCAATCTCTCTCAAAGTTCTGAGCGCTATTATGCACTTATATAACAAATGACGTCACATCGTCGGTTTTCAAAATATAATGATCACATCATATCGAATTAAGGATTTGCTTTTTAAAATCAAACATCATTAAATATAATTGTGTACACTTTTGTGAATTTAACTCATATATGTATATTGCTAGATTTGAGTTGAGAATAAAGTTCTGTTTTGCTCTGTTCATCTTTCATTCTTCTGCTCATTCTGTTTTATCTTATTTTCGTTTTTATTTTATTTATAAACAGTTGTTTCATTATTATGATATGTGTATTTTTTATTTTTGTGTGGTATTTCTATTTTTACGTGATCCATATTTCACCGATTGCACTATGAAGTCTATGAATAGTAGTTTGAAGTGAGAGGACCTTTTGATAAGCCTTGAAGAGTCGTGGTCGAATCCCATTAGTCTGCTACACTTAAAGACAATAACATGTGAAAATTAAATGAACAAATGCTGTAAAGAGACCTAAAAACATTTCTAACCAGCTTTAATGATCTTCTACCTGTCTTCAACAGTCACTATTTATAGTCGGATCTGAACTGCGTCTGATGTTTATAAATTTTATTACAATTCTCAATAATCCCAGCAGTCCGTCAGCAATAATAAGAAAGACGTCCTATTTGTTCCTTTAGGAACTTCAGGAACTACGAGTGTATGCAAAGAAACTAAAGATACATGTCAATCGCACAAAGTACAGCATATCAACAAACAATGTAAAGCAAAACTGCGTTATGTTTACATATGCCTCAAGATTCAACCATCAATCACACGCAGCTTCGCAAAAAAGCAAATAAGTACCATCTCGAACAAGTTAGAATCAATAAATGCAATATATTGTCAATCAAAACATTTTAATGATATGAAATCAGTCCTTAGAAGATCTTCACGATTTCATAGACCTATTAAATAAACTTCACCCTTCAATTAACTCTACGTTGAAAGTATCGAAATGCCAAGTATGATTTACGAACATAGATCTCATACAGAACAAATGTAACGATTAACACCTACTATAATGTTAAAAACACAATTGTTCATCAATATGTCGAATATTCTTCGTCACAATGAACATAAAGTAAAAACGGAATATCGTGCTGTACGGTCATGTGAAGCGATACAGAATGGTTATTTTATATGATGATCTATTCATAAATTCGTTGACAGAATTATATCAATATTTTTTAAAAAGAAATTTTCCAATTAATATTATTGATGCTGATTTTCAAAAGATATCTTCCCTTTCAGAGTTTGACTCACTGAAATGTAAAGTCACGGACAAAGACGAACATAATGTTTGTGTTGTTAAGATTACTCCTACTTTATTCCTAATTTAACTAATCTAGGTATTTTTTTCAACAAATCACTTGACAAAAGGAAATCAGAATTTTTACAGATTTCCTTGTTGGATCTATATTAATAAACGAAACCATTTACAACTGGTTCATATAAACATTGTCAGATATGCTGATTTTGCAGTTATATTACTAACAAAAAGGTTTGCTGAAAGAGAAGAGGCATTTTCATTAGTAATATACTGCAAAACCAGCAGTTTCACCAATGAAAAATTTAAGATGCATGAGGATAGTAAGTGTTCAGCGTCAAATGTTATGTATTTCATAAATTCAAAAAAGTGTGGTTACAATATAATGTTAGGCAAACTCACCAGCAAGTGTTTAAACACATGGACGAACATAGATTTGAAATAAAATCAAAACGATAACATCGTAGAAATTAATATTTTGGTAATTAAATATAAAGACTTTGCTCCCGAAATAAAGAGAAAAACTAAAACAAAACAGCAAATATCTTTCAAGTTATTGTTCTATAACGCAAATGTTTCACAAAACGTCAAAGAAATTAAAATTAGTTCAGAATTATTTTATGGAAAACATCTACTGCAAAATGTAATTACAGGGAGATTAAAATATCTTCACTTTCTCGTTTCTTACGCGTCGTTTTATAGTACTTAAATACTTGTTTCTTTCTTCTGTCCTGAAGAAGAACGAATATAAAAGAGTGGCATCTTATATCGGAAACAGTACGTGTGTCTTTAATTTTTTGCCCCTGGTAATATTGAGATACATTATACACGGAATCAATTTACATTGCATACAATTTAATCCATACATAATATAGGGAATATTTATGTAACAATTAAAATTACTAGCGAATTATAGAATATCAAATTTATCTTTTTTAAAGCTCCTTTTCATGATTGTATGCAGTTCAATCCTATATTGTTATATTGTTACGACTCTAGGTCTTACAAATATGTAACAGAAAGAAAGTGAAGCCAACAATGTAAGCAAAATCAACAAGCAATTTTTTCCAGGCAATTAAAGTGAAAATTCAAAGACATATACAATTTGTGAGTTAAATTCCAAATAATCCTAAATGTCCTAAGCACAAGTTGAAAATAATAGAATGTTCCGAATGAATTCCAATAGTCTTGAAAGTCCTGTTGTATCACAAGGATGTGATCCGGAATGTATTTGAATGAGTTCACACAAATCTCCAAATAATGTATTTATCCAAATGTCAATGAGTACTTTAGTAATTCCAATGAATAATTTAAAAACAAAATCATCTTAAATTATATCTGATTTCAACAACACAGCTAAAATAGATTCCTTACAGACTAATCTTTAAAACCATAATTCTGGAACAGGAATGAATTTGTTTACCAAAATCTGAATACAAATACAGATGCCTACATGACCTATGCCACATCAGAATATGAGTAATAAAAATGTACCTGTCTTCATTGTGTGGGATAAGTACAACCAAATTGATTCAATAATTAACTGAGCTATCTCTGTCGAAATACTCCTTTAACATATTTATGTGCCAAAGTTGTTTCTATCTCCGCCTCCCAGGAGTATATTAATGATATAATTTAATTCATTTACTTTCTTTTCAACTGTATGAGGACCACACAATTTTGCCCGAAAGGGATTTTGAGGTAAAGGTAAGAGAGCCAGAACTTTATCACCAGGCTAAAAACTTCTTTCTTGTGTATTTCTGCCATACCTTAATTTCATTTTTGACTGAGTGGAGTGAAGATTAGTTCTTGCTATTTCACAAGCCTTTGACAACTTATATTTGAAATAAGAGACATAGTCAAGAAGATTAATCTATGGATCTTTATTTGAAAGAAGTTTCTCTTTCAATACCTTCAATGGTCCACATACAGTATGTCCAAAAACCAGTTCAAAAGAACTGAACCCCAGTGATTCTTGAACTGATTCCCTAAGAGCAAACAACAACAAATGAACACCCTCATCCCAATTATTTCCTGCTTCAATGCAATATGACCGAATCATATTCTTCAAAGTTTAATAAAATATTTGCAAAGCTTCTTGACTTTCAGCGTGATAGGCAGAAGTTTTAAACTGTTGGATGGATAATTGATGCATAACTTATTGGAAAATTCCAGACGTGAAATTTAACCTTTGATCAGACTGGACAGATTTGGGAAGGCCAACAAGTGTAAACAACTTCACCAAAGCTTTTACAATGGTTTTTGTTTTAATATTTCTCAAAGGAATAGCCTCTGGAAATCTTCTGGACGCACACATTATGGTCAACAAGTATTGGTTGTCTGACTTGGTCTTAGGTAAGGACCCGATACAATCTACCTTCATTCTACTAAATGGTTCGTCAAATACAGTAATTGGTTGCAGTTGAGCCTTATGTATCTTCTGATTGGGTTTTTCTACCATTTTACAAGTGTGGCAAGATCTACAGTATTTAGAAACATCACTTTTAAGTTTCTGCCGATAAAAAAATGATTTAAGATCTTGTGATCAGTCTTATTGACTCCTAAATGACCAGCCAAGGGAGTTTCATAGGCTAGACTAAGAAGTTCCTGTCAATATTACCTTGGAACGACAATTTGATATCTTACTGACCACTCGTTACCAGTGAGTACTTCAGGTGGTCTCCATTTGCTCATAATAACCCCATTTTTCACAAAGTAACAATCTGGGACTTGTGTTTGCTTCAGTTTCACTAATAGCCCTCTGAAACAAACGGGAGATCTCAGGAGTTTGTTCCTGTTCGACAACGAGTTATTGTCTTTTGTCACCTTGATTAGAATAGTGAGAATGAGTTGTAAAAGGAGGATCACTGTTGTAAATACCTTTTAATTTGTCAATATTAAGAGAAAACGTGACCTCATCAAAAGATTGACCAATAAATGTGTCAGCTAAAGGAATAATTTAATGATCAATATCATTCTCAAGAGCTCATTTTGCATTAGCTCTGGTAACTGCACAAGCAGGCTACAAACCAGGGATATCAATCTCATTCGGATCCAAGCAAGGCTTGTCAATTACAAGTGGATTAACCACGACCTTATCTCCAGCTAGGTCATTACCCCAAAAACAAATGGATACCTTGTATAGGTAAAGAGGTCACTGCCCCAATATTAACAGGTCCGGAAACTAAGTCCGATGCAAAATTGACACTTGAAGAATACTTCTCAGACAAAGAGAAAGTACCTGTTAACAAAGACTCTGAGAAGCTCCTGTGTCCCTTAATATTTTAATAGGGATAGGTTTGGCAGAATCACCAATAAGTGGTATAGAGTCTTCTGACATGAATTGTTCATAAGTCTCCTAAATAGAATCTAACTGGTGTTTGTTTGACCCAACAATTGTATTGTTTTAAATACAAGACCGTGACCTTGACCTCTTTGAAATAAGACCATTTGGAATAGCTCTGTCTTTATTATGTTGCTTATTTTTCAATCTGAAGCAATAAGAAATGACGTGCCCCTTCTTTTTTCAATAAGTAGAAAGAAATAAGGATTTCTGATCAGTCTTATCAGATGTTTGATTTCTAAAAGTTGTGCTGTTTTGAAATTTAGATGTATTCGTTTGAGATTGCGATGATTGTTTCCCGGAAAACTGCTGAGAGGGAGACTTATTGACAAATGAAATTGTGTGAGTAAATTAATACTTATCAGCCATGCGAGCAGCATTTTCCAAAGTTTCCACTTTTTGCTCGTCAAGGTAGGTCTTGGCATCACTATCGATGCACCTCTTGAACTCTACTCAATTAATACGAGCTGTCTGAGGATATCGTAATCTTGATCAACCTTCTTGGCTGAGCATCACCTATCAAATAGTTGTTCTTTTTCCCTTGTAGATTCGACATGAGTTTGTCCAGTTTCTTTTCTACAGTTGCTAAACATTTATCGATATGCCTCAGGTACCAACTTATAACCCTTTAAGATGTTCTATTTCACCACATCATAATATATACTTTGTTGTACCGATAGTGAAGTGTGGACTTCACGAGCTTAGCCAATAAGTACATTTTGTAGTCCAATGCTCTCTGGTCCATTTCAAGTCTTCAGCAATTTTCTCAAAGTGAAAAAAGTATTTATATACTTCTTTTTCCTGAAAAGGGAGTACTAACCTATTATATCGGTAACATCAAAACCTGAACTTGTGTGTAAAGGTGTGTGTGTGCTAAGCTTGCCAGTTCTAATTCTTTTAATCTATATTCTATTTCTCTTTCTTCTCTATTCATTTCTGTCCCCTCTCCCCCCCCTCTCTCGCTCTCTCTATCTCTCTCTCTCTGAATATGCCTCTCCTTCATCTCCATCTCCTCTTAGTTCTTATCTCTCTGATCTCTCTGCATCTGCATTTCTTTCTCCTCCTTCTGAAACTGAAGATCTCTTAATTCGAATTCCATCTTGTTTTTTAGTTGTAATTCCCTTAATTTCCAATGAAAACTAGATACATACTTATCAAATTAACCCAAAGCACTGTTATCCAAAATTTCATTTCTCACCAAATATGGAATTAAAATATTCTTTATCTCTTGCTTTGTAAAAGACGCGTTCGCTTCAAAAAAGATAATAATGTCTGGCAAGCTCAAGCAACTCGTCAACTGGGTAGGACTGGAAACAAAGTTCTCAACCTTAGATGACATTATGAATGATTGTTGGTTTCACAAAAGATTTCTCAAACGAGTAAAATCAAAATCTTTACCAAGGACAATGAAAATCTTTTTTTTTTTTTTTTTTTTTTTGTTTCTACTCTAGGCCTTACAAATATGTAACAGAAAGAAAGTGAAAAAAACAATGTAAGTAAAATCAGTTTTTTTTTTAATTTCCAGACATATAAAGTGAAAATTCAAAAGACACTTACAATTTGTGAGTTAAATTCCAAATAATCCTAAATATCCTAATCACAAGTCCAAAATAAAAGAATGTTCCGAATTAATTCCAATAGCATTGAATGTCCTGTTCTAACACAAAGATGTAATCCAGAATGTATTTTAATGAGTTCACAAAATTACAAAATCATGTATTAATCCAAAAGTAATTGAGCACTTTAGTAATTCCATGAATAATTTAAATAAATACAGTTGTGAAATCAAATTATATCGGATTTCAACAACACAACTAAAATAGATTCCTTAGAGACTGGACTTAAAAACCAAAATTCTAGAACAGGAATGAATATGCTTACCAAAATCCGCATATAAATACACATACCTACATGACCTATGTCACATGAGAATATGAGTAATAATAACGGAAAAGTACTGGCCTACCTGACATATGTCACAACTTACAAGCATGGACAAAAGTTAAGTATGTATTTGCAAATAATCATACAACTTACAATTATGGACAAACGTTGAGTATATAAACATCATACATAACTCTCTCTCTCTCTCTCTCTCTCTCTCTCTCTCTCTCTCTCTCTCTATATATATATATATATATATATATATATATATATATATATATATATATAACTTCAATAAAAATATTCTCACTTCTGATTGGATGAATAGATCAATGACTACATTATTACAATATCGTTTCCTCCCATTAACTTTAGTTCCGTAAACAATTTATTGTGCGCGCATAGGGATACTTTTCGATCAAGACATGAAAAAATTGTCTTGTTCAATGCATTGTGTTATTGAGCTGTAATGTATGGATATTAGTCTTGAATTCGCGTCCTTAAGTATCATATTTCTAACACTTATAATACAATGTACTGAACTCAACAAAAGACCATAATTGTATACTAATAAAATATGTAGAATGAAAAAGCCAGTGGGAAAAGAAGTAGTTTCATTTGGTTCATAGCTTTTGGTGAAGTATTGTTATTTAGTATTTACAGAAGATTTTGACTACATCCCAGAAGTACCGTTGCCCGATAGGAGTAATATGGATAACAGGGATATTTATGGTAATGACCGCAAGTGATTGAACTTTTGCAAATCGACAGGTTTGACAATTGCGAATGGCCGTTTTGGTAAAGATGAAGAAGTTGGCAACTTTACATGTGTCGCACAAAATACGGCAAGGACGATTGACTAATTTCTGTGTGATTATCCTATTATGAAATTTATATCTAATTTTGATATCTGAAACAGAGTCGAATTAATCATCATGCCACTTTCACTAGGCTTGTCTGGGATTGGCAGTGGTTCTATTTGTGATCCTAATACGCAGAACATAGATGATCATACTGATAAATCTGGACCCTTCACAAACTTAATCTGGACCCAAGAAAAACAAAATACATATCAGGAAACTTTGCATGAGCAATTTGATAACGTTTTTATTTTAGACGTTTTGCCATATGGTCGAAACATCTGATTTTGATAAAGCTATGGGAAACCAGCAGGTGTTAATGGCTTAGCTTCTGAATTTGTTAAAGCAGCCGAATGTTATCTTGCACCTCTGTTGGTTCATCTGTTTAATTCAATGTTTCCTGCGGATTGGTGTGAAGCAATAATTATGCCCTTGCATAAAAACGGAACAAAAATAGCCCAAATACTTATAGAGGGATTAGTCTGCTACCAGTACTATGTAAGGCCTTCAGATCAATTACGAGGGTTACAGAATGGTCTGAACAAGACAAAATGTATCGGTGAAGAACAAGCAGGTTTTAGAAAACAATACAGTACTATAGATACTATATTCTTTTTACACACACTTCTATGGAAATATGTTCGAAATGCAATAGCAGATTGTATCGTACATTCATAGATTTTGAGAAGACATTTGATAGAATAAATAGAAAACCTTGATGTCATAAATTTCAAAAATTGGAAATGAGCAGTAAAATGTAAAATATGCTTAAAACAATATATATGGACCTAAAAGCTTTTGTTAGGACCAAAAAGGACGGACAGATACCTTCAATTGTCCTTTGGCGTACGTCAAGGTTGCATTATGTCACCATTAGCTTTATCTTCTTTTATGACTTTGAAGTGCATTGTTCTATGATAGCTGTGGTGTAGACGTTAATGCTATGTTAAAACTGTTTATTTTACGATATACCGATGATTTGTTTATATTTTCTGAAACACCAATTGAGATACTTGAATCTTACTGTGATGAATTGGGATTAAAGGTTAATTTGGACAAAACGAATGTTGTTGTTTTCCGCAAGGAGGCTACATAAAGAAGTACGAAAAACTGGTATATTGGGAATCACAAATTAAAAGTGGTTTCATATTATTAATATCTAGAGTTGATATTCTCTTCATGAGGTGTTTGGTATAAATGCCAGAAAGTCCTGTCCGAACAAGCATCTAAGGTATTATTCTCAGTCAAAGGCACGTTGCTTAGGTTTGGAGCGATGTCGATATACATACTGTTTAAAATATTCTATACTAAGATACTGTCTGTTCTATTCAATGGAGCTGAAATTTGGGGCTTTAGTAATGCGTTTGATATTAAGAGAGTACCTGCAAAGTACTGTACATATGCATTGCAACATATCAAATCTACTGCAAACAGTTTTGCTATGGATGAATTAGGGAGAAACAGTGTTAAATCAAGCTACATTATGCGGCCAATAAAGTACTGGTTGAAAATACTCAAAATGTCCAACAGTAGACTGCCAGGAATTTGTTTTAGTATGCAACTGCAATGGTCGCAATCATCAAGTTGCAAGGTATGTGCTCATGTGATACAATATATTACTCATGGTTTTGGAAAGGCTAGGTAGAAACAAGGTTAAGGAGATGAACTAATTATCAATACGGTTTGTATTGGATCACACCGTTAGGTTTAGCTCGAACAAAAAATGTCCGCTTACTTTAACATTGATTTTGCCTTATGTATTTTTCAGGGGGTGTATATAATGGCCATCAAAGAAAAATGGATGTATGATGATTGAAATAAAATCAATAATCGCCATATAAAGGCATGTGTGATCAAATTCTAAAACATTGCACCCATTACTGAAATAGCCGCTACTGAATGCCTTCATGCCCTGCATGACTTGTGCTTCGCAAAGGGTGATGTTGGAGCTGCCAGATTAACGACCCACTATAACATCTTTAGCCGTTTATATGGTGATCATTATAATGAATAACAAGCAATTATTGTTACATACCTCTACGTACATTCGTATGCTTAATACAGCTTTGTTATGGCTGCGCATAGGTCTTCTATAACCTTCTTGAATACATATGCAACGGACATATTTTAAGAAAAGAAAAAGAAGAAGGAAACAGGAAACCCCTTACCCGCATCGACTCCAAATGGCATTGTACCTATCACGGTTTGATGATAGTGTAGCAAAAAGATAAAATCATCGAAAACATTCTGAAAGTATTTTGAGGAAAGGAATATCTTGAAAGCTGTATTATACCTTGCGGTTCACTCTGCGCTCAAAGTTTTATCTCGTTTGCATTAGCACCCAAATCTAATGATCGGTATCAACATAATAATGCGCAAGGTTTCATTTATCTGGTTACTTTTGCGTCTATAATTTACGAAATTGTTTAGATATATACTGAAATATTACTATTTAAATAAATCAAAATGAAGACTTCGTAGCATTTAAATCGAAACATGTTTTTATAAGCTCACGAGCTATTTACTTGCGCGAAACTAATCGCATCACAGATGTTTTGTTTGTTCCGGATACCTGCTCAATTTGCGGTAAGGTTTCTAATATAGAAACTACATATTCACGAGTCCATGTGAAAACTATCGATTGATTTATAGTTTGTATTGCAATTTACTCCTCTCGATACAAAGTGTTGCTTCTAAATTTCATTGAAGAAATAATCTTTATTTGATACTAAAGTATGGAAATCGCTTCTATTTATTGCTGAGTGTGGTTGTCAATGCAATATAGGCTTACAAGTATGCCATCTATTAATGTTCTTCACGTTATTCATAGCTAATAGGTCGTTTTCTAGACATTTTGTTTTGTTATTTTGTTCATTTTATTTGGCTTAGATCTTAGTTATGGATTGTTTTGCTTTTCTGTCCTAGTTACAGTTTATTGCATACCTTTTACCTATTATCAATTGCCAGAAAGCAATCTAGGTCCTACTGGCACCAAGAATTAATTACAATTTATAGGTTTTGCTATGCTCATGTGAATTCATAAGCCTTAAGCAGGGATCTAGGCGCTACCAATACTAGGGTAAATATTGTGCAAACATTCATACTGGAAAATTAACATGCAATTACCTGCTTGTATTAAAACATGTGAAAGTGAAAGCCATATTTGTCTTCATTAAGGGACACAAAATAAATCTGTGATACATAATTATGAAATTTCAAACATGCACTGTATATGTAAAACACAATGCTCAATTTATTATGTTAGTATTGTTTCTGATTATTTTAAAGTTTATATCCTTGAATATTTTGTGTTCTTTGGTAGATTGCTACATAAATATATTTAGGTAAAGTAGACAGTGTTTCCTTCTTAAGAAACCAAGACAGGTGTACTCATTAATGCAGATAATAACAATACATGCAACAATAATTACATTTTATTGACGCTATTCTAACTCTCCTCTTGGATATATTGGCAGGGGTGAAATTAACCACAAATTTGTAGTGAACACAAACATATCTAGTGTTTACAAATGACTATAGAAACTCGACGGGTTTTGTTCTCAGTATGGGTCTGTTAGGATTTCATGCCGTTGCAATACAGCACGAGAGAGTAAGTATTTGTGATATGTGTACATATCTTAAAATTAAAAAAACCCGCATATCATTTTGACGTACTTATCTTGTCTTTATAGGCTCTTGTATTTTTTCTCAATCATGGTCAATAGATATACCAGTACTAGTTTTCTCTTCCTTAGATCATATATAAATCAAAGTACAATTTATCTTCTGATCAGTGAAATTGCTTTGACAAACGAAACGCTTTATTAATATACACCGATATTGTCGCTTGAATCTGATGTGTCACACAGAATATACTTGCTGACATACACTCACCCGTGTTCGTACAGGAATGTCGCCATATCGTTCTCGATTTTTTTTCCTGGAGCATATGTGATCACTATGGCAAATATACCTCTACATACAAACGGGATTTATTCGATAAAAATTGCTTTTTGTATTGGATGGTCCTAAATAAAATTATTCAGCATGTTCGAAGAAATAAGAAAGTTTAAGGATTTGCTGTGGCCAACCAAAGAAGTAGCTCAAGCTTTCATGCTCTGCCAAAACAAAGTTTAATTTGACTTCCCTTATATACTGCGTAATGAATAAGCAAAATAGTTGTTTGCCTTAAAAAATGAACATGACAATTTTCAAAACAACTCGTAACGCATGCCAATTACATTTTTATAACCTATTGGTATGATCTGGCACGCAAAAGACGCATTAAAAATATATAGTACAAGTTTTCTGCACTGATGCAATTAACTGCTAACTATCTAGTGCTTAATAATGTTCTCTGAGTCAGCAACAATTACTGCTAAAATATCAGCTGACTTGATAAAGATCTGCAAATACATTCACCTTCTTAGACTCACTTTTCTGAAATTTCCAAAATTTCAATCGTGGCTGCTGGTCCATACAAAATTTTAAAACTTAAGTTGCATTGAATTGAGTTGAATATATCCCATGTTTAAAAATTGTGTTTATGTCTTTTGTCCAGGTCGTCCAGATTTTCTTGTGCCCTATTTCTTTTTTTACACTTGAAAAGTTGTAATCGAATGAATTCTTACAAGTTTACATCAAAATATAGTATCGTATGTTATGCATAAATCCCTTCAGTATTCTCAAACTGAAGAAAGAAAACAAACATATCTATTTAATGACCAGGCAATAATTACTACATTTGGGATTTGTTAGATTTTCTTTGCAATTGATATAGATGGTTTACTATGGTTTGTAATGGGCATAAATGATAAAATACATATACTACGTATTGTCATCTAAATAACATTATCAAAAGATGTCGATGTCAACATCGTAATTTTCAAATAAACTTCCCTCCCCATTTTTCCGAATAATTGCCTTTGAACAACGTAGCAAATTCATAACATGTAGTGGACACATTTGTGCAGTCCAGAAGAGGTTTGAGAAATCTTTAACAATCTCTTACAGAGAAATATATCAGGATATAACGGGGTCATTACTTCATAAACTAAAACAAACAATTTGATCAAAGAAGGAATCAGATGAAAATGATGTATAGATGAACTTGATTTAATTTGTATGCATGAACTGTTTTGCGGGCCATTTAGTAGCATACAAACTTTCCACGCCCTACCATAATTGTATCGATGTCTACCTCTTCAAAAGCAATCCGAAGTCCAAAGCAGAGGGTGAGTTGTCGGCTAATAAGCACTGTATATATAAATCCAATTAATATAACAGTAAATCTTAATATTGAACATTAACGTTTGTGAAAAAATGGAAGCTTTATGTAAGAGTTGTAATACAAGAAAATTAATCGCATAAATGGACAAAAGAGGAACAGAATATCAAAAGTGTAGAAAAAGCACATTTCACAAGCAACTAACAAATGAATGATCGTATACATATTATTATGTAAGGAAAGGGACGATTTAAGACTTCTTTATGTGTGTTGTAGGTTTATAAAAGAAATGTATTTTAGTTAGCACGTGAAGACAAAAGGGCTCATAAAAGATGAGACAAAAAATTTAACATTTTAATATTTCACATCGCCTTTCAATTTGCGTAGTCCAATAATACATACCCATGCTCAAATGTGTTTTAATGGCGTGGAATTTCTAGGGGCAACTCATACATTAAAGTTCCCGAGATTGTTATGAATACAAATGCGCTGTCGGTAAATTAATTTTCGGTTGATGTAGAATCAATCAAGAGAGATCTATGCAAAGTTGAATGGTCTTGAAGCTGTAATACAAAGACAACCGAGAAAGAATACAGAAATGTAATAGTGACAAATGTAAAATTAATGTCTGTATCGTGTCTGATTGTTATTTTTTTAAATTTTTGCTTTGGTCACTAAGTAGAATGAAAGAGTTACTGCTTTCCGTGTCATTCCCACTAAATGTTAATTGCAATTCCCAGGATTTTTAAAGCAACGAAGACTATCTTTCTCGATGATAGAGGTTGCCAGATTATATGTTTTGGAATTCTCGCACATTACTCTTCGAGAGCACTATGTTAGACCATACATCAACGCCATCCAGACTCAAAAATAAATCAGCATTACTCTCAGATATCGACAACGCAGTCTTATTACAAAAGACAAAAAGATACATATTAAATATTAATTTTTCAGATACTTAATTTAATACAATGTAGCTCATTTGAAATGTGACAATAATTAGAAGGTAATATATTTTCCCGATGAAAACAGTTGAAACATCTTATCAGTTTGTTTTCAGCGAGTCTTTAAAGCCAAATAAAAAATATAATTATAACACTTTAAGGCAAGCATACGGTAAGTGATTTTAGAAATGAATAACAACATTAGATTTATATGTCAAGAATCAAGGTTAGTAAATAAATTAGTAGTATTATGCGTTACAAATGCGGAAAAGAATGGTCAGTCGATCAAATAAAACGGCGCATGACACAACATCAAAAATGTAAATAATGTATTAACTTGATAAAATAAAACTGGTATTGTAATGGAAGAAATGACAAATTGAGAGAAAACAATCAGACAAGAATTACTTACAAGCGTGGAGAAATCTAACAAGATGATTGATTTTCGGTAACAAGAATAAATAGTAATATAATATATGGCTTACGTAAATACGTAATGTTCAGATTACCAGGAATGTAAGAGGATGAATCAAACAACCTTAAATACACCTTCCAATTAGAAGGGAAACTAATAGAATAAAACAGACAAATATAAATATACTTTTGTACGCATTTAATAGAGTTGAAAAGAAGTATAGATTGTTTTGGCAGAGATCATCAGGGTTTGTATTTATTTTATTTTTGACGGTATCAAACCATACTTGAAGAAGATAATAAATTAAGTTGGAAACTTAGCGAATTTGGTTATATAAACGTCATGTAGATTTAGCGATTATGCTCGTCAAGGTAATAGAAGGCAGACCAATATTTTAAGGAATGGTACCATAGAACATCGGCTTTAAACATTCTAAATATAAACAAAATACCAAAGGTAATTGTTGGGCTATTTTATATGATACACTAAATATTTGATCAGGAAATCAGTAACGAAAAAAACTGATTTTTCGGTAGGATACAGTATTTAACCTTATATGTTGATAGAGTACAGCAAAGAGAAGAGGATCATAAATGGAATTGCTAAATTGATGAGAGACAAACATGGTTATGTCACTGTTCAGAATAAAAGTAACGCATGTTTCTTTTATACCATTTATTTTATGTTACATCCACCAAGAGATCATTTATATTGGTTATCAAAATATAGCATTACCATATATAAGTATTGGTTATATAGCAGCCTGACCAGATTCAAGCTACTGATGAATAGTCCTTTGACACTGGCAGTTCAGTAGACTAAAACTAAGCTGGCTACTTCAGGCTCTGTTTTCATCACCTTGTCAAATATATTACACACTCCTGCAAATCTAAACATTTCTCTCCATTAGCTCTGTAACAAGATACCTTCAACATTAGAGAAATCTACATTTCATGCCATGATTGTTTCGGTCATTCCAATTTTCACTGTATTTGTAGTAGCAACATATACCATATACATTTTTTCGTTATTTTGTTTCACATTAATTCTGGAAGACTACGAAGCAGGAGTTCACACATGGTAATTAGTTCTTATCCACATCATAGTAATACTTAGAGCTATATATTGTTACATTATTATTACTTTTCTGTTTTCTTTTTACATTCTTTGATTGTATGTGTATAACAGTGCATAACACCTGTCACTTCCTAGCCTCAGTCTACTAAAGAGTCCTAAATTTAAAATTAATCTTTCAAAGTGATTTAGAATTACGAATTATACTTTACATATATTATAATTTTACAACATCCCCTTTGGTAGGCATGATAATGTCAAGCTGAAATTGACACTCTTTTAAACTATAACAGCCTTGGCACATTGAGAGGTATCATAATCTATACTTTTATGACCCTTTGCATTACATTTATATATTATCCTCTTACGTAAAAAGGTCTAACAATTCATCTGATATCATATATGATACAAGTCTGAAACTTACAGTTCTACAACGATTTACATTTACTGACATTATCAAATAATGATCATGGAATGTTTGTAGCATGTGGGGGATTTTTAAAAAAGAGAACGAGGAATTTGTTCATGGAACAAAGATGGCCATGCCAATATGGTAAACTTAAAATAAAAACTAAAGCTGTAACGTTAAAGTTTCAGGTTAGTTGAAGACCATACTCCAGAATGTACATAGTATAAGAAGAATGAATATTCGTAAAATATTCAACATTTAAACTAAACCCTCCAAAAACTAGATTACATCACTGGACTCTTTCCATAAATCACTCCTGAACACTATATATAAAACTAGTCTTATTGCAATAAATGCGGTTTTATATCATTATTGAGTGTGCTACGCTAAATCTGCAAACTTTTTAAAACTACTTAAAGACAACCGTACTAAGACCATTGACAAGGAATTGCGTGTTGCAAATGTTCTTACTGAAATAAAGGGACACAGACAATCCAACAACGTAAATACTAGATGGCAAAACATAATTTACATTATCAGCAATATTATGGTCTTGCTCTGCTCACAAATATAATAGAGTCATTTATAAGAACACTGTAGAAATTATGTAAACAGAAAGTAAGAAAAGTGACGAAAGAATTCTAAATGTATACAAAAACTGTTGCTAATGGACATTTAAAGGTAACATATCTTGAAGAGCATCTATTGTCAGAATTCAAACATGAAGAAGATATACCAACAATCTAAAGTGAATAACGAACTCAGTTCTCTGCAATGGAATGGAATAAGAATTGTCCTTTTAGTACCATTTTTGGCCGCAGAGAACAAGACTCTTCAAATAGATATGAAGATGCAGTATAACAAAAATGGAGGTTGTATGCGGAGATAATATTAGTTGATGGATTAAAGAGTGGAATCGTGACTGAGTCAAGCAAAGTAATTTCCGAATGCAAGCAGAGAAAGTCGGTTGCAGAAACGGCTGGATGGAGTGCAGATTTTCACAGGCCAGTACCACTATGCAGATGTAATAGAGGCTGTAGTGTTGACAAAAGCAGATATCCACTACCCTGGCCACATGAAATTCGTATCTTATAGTGAGGGTTTCCCCTAAGCACCAATTTGGTATTCATATCTTTGTTGGCAGTTAGTGGTAATGTTGTTTCTGTTACAGACGGTGAAAGCCTAATCAGCCATGTTTTGTTTTAGTGATATAATGTGTTCTGTCAAAATATTGTATTATTTCATGTAGGTGGTCTTGATAAATACAAACATGGAACCAATTTCAGTAGATTTCTATCACTGGAAATGTCACCGCTGCACAAGAGAAAGTAAGGACATGCACTACATGTCAAATCACACTTTCACGCAAACTTCTGCACTGGAAAATGTATAGTTTGTTAGAAGAGTTGCATTAGGATATTCCTTTCTAGTGCAAAATATTCAGAAAGGCTTCAGTATCCGTAAAAGCATTTGGAAAGCACAGAATCCAGTGAGATTACTGAAAACATAGCTTTTCTAACTGTACCACGCGTAGGACAGAATTTTAAATATCCTCAGTGGAACACATACAGGAATCATTCAAGTCATGGATACATTGGAACTTCCAATGCATTATAAGAAAGTCAGCTGACAAAAGATAAAGGACGGATGTGCATTCTTAGATGATTTCCTAGAGTTGTCAAGCGTTAGACAGAGGCATGAACGGTTGCGAAGATGGTCGTTTATACATTGGTGGTCCATTATTTCAGAAGATAGTAATATCACTCATTATTAGCTTCAGTTGTAATATTATTGTTATTGTATTTATCGGGTTATGTTCATTTTATAAAAGGTGAGAAATAAATAATTTAAACAAAATGAACATGAACAATTTAAATTGCACAAATTTACTTGCAATTGAGGCAAAAGATTGATCTGCATTATATAAAAAAACTGGATCTCATTTGACATTGCGGAGTTTTCAAATAAATTAAGAATAATAGGTCGTTTATTTGTTTATCATTACTTTGAAATTGATCGGTAAATACTTGATATAATATGCATTAATTGCTCTTCTTTGACATTTTCAGAAATATGTGGCCTCTATGGATCAACACAGTTTCCTGCTACGGATCACAAGGAGGATTACGACATAAATTCTAAAATACTTCCTGCTGGTGCTGCAGAAACAAACCAAACAGATCCGAGTGATAATAGTCATTTAAATACAGCTGATGTTGTAGTAAGGGATGAAGAATTAGACTTACTCTACAGGGACTGAATACAACAAGTAGAAAATTAAACATTTATATCAAACCTATATTTTACTTTGCATTTTGTTATGTATGAGGTTTATATAATATTATAAATATTTTAGGAAATTATAAATGTTTCTTGACTTTAATATTTGCTTAAACCTTAATGTTAAGTATAATGTTGACATGTTTAGCTATTGTCCTTGAATTAGGTTGTTTACTTAGTATTTGAGTTCAAGGACGGTTTTGGTAAACAGGTTGCTTAATCCATTTGAGGTCAGGGTTGATTTTGTTTACGGATACAACCAGAATCTCCTTAGAGTTATGTGTTAAAAGTCACACACACCATATAATATTCTAGAACATTCTGTCATGTGACTTATCTTATATTTATACAGCATTTGAGAAACAAGATTCCATTCCAATTTTAAATCTTGTGTTAAAAACATTCTCGTTTTTTTCAAATTCAGTCTCTTGGAATCATCAGATTGTTTGGAATCATAGTTGTGCTTTAATCCTGTAACCTTGTAATCTTGTAGTACTGTAATGCCGTAATATTGTATTGCTGTATACATATTCTAAAAGAATTATTTATTGGAATCTTTATTGGAGTTACCCAAAAATGCTTACATCAACCTTTGGATTTAAATATTACTTTTGGATACCAGTGGACATTCTCAAAGATGATCTGGTTACATTATTGGGGTACATCAGGACATTCCAGATTACCCATTCATTTGGAACATTCGTTCATTCGGAACATTTATTCATTCAGAACATTCTATATTTTGGACTTGTGATTAGGACACTTAGGATTATTGGATTATTTGGATTTTAATTCACATTACTGTAAGTGTCTATTGAATTTTCACTTTTATTGTCTAGAAATAAATTCCTTGCTGATTTTTACTTGATTTGTTGGTTTCACTTTCTTTCTGTTACATTTTTTTTAGACCATAGAATCGTAACAAAATGAAGTAATGAAAGCAACTGGAATGCAAAAAACTAGTATATCCTTTCTGGCCAATCAGCTGAAAGCATCATAAAGTGTTATTGGCAAAATATAAAATATATTCCTTCTGCAGGTAAAGAAGGATGAATTATCACTATTAGCTGATGCAGGTCTGTTTTATTACCAGAGAAGGCAAAACCAGCATATCGACCGACATCACAGTAGCTACTTTAGAGTATGCAGAGATAAAGTTTAAAACCAAGTTAGTGAGTTGCAAATGGTATTAAAACTTTGTTCAGAGCAGTATTTTGAAAGATCTTATGGGACAAATTATTGCACTTAAGCGATTAGTATCATGTATGAAAAAAAAAGAACTAGTTCACCCCATGAAACTTTAAAGCTGTCATAAGAGAATGAAGATACAGCCTGTATTAGTCATCTCGAGATCATTGTTGATACTATGACATATGAACGATTATGTCGTAGACATGGGATTGAAAGTAACGAGGAAAAGCACCTCATAAGCATTTACTTGGCTGCCTTACTTGGCTGCCTTACTTGGCTGCACATTCAAGAAGGTAACTTACACAGGCAAGATCACCATCTTTATGCCAATAATAATTAAAATTCTTCAGTAAAATAAAACAACAGCAGATTCCCTTTGATTCCAATGGAAAATTCATAGTTGAACACAGCGATTAATGACTTAGAGAAGCAAAGACATTATTCTCAACGTGCAAGGCAAAGACTCAACAGTCAAAATGGTGTTCAGTACAGAATGATCTCCCAGCTGTGAGGTCAGGCCCACTTTAGATGTGAATTAAAAAACTCCACTGCCCCCACGAATCAACATTCCCTTATTGCAATGATTATAGGCCATAAAATTACAATTATCATAAAGTAGCTTATCAAATAAATTAAACGCTCAAGTCTTTATATTGTAGACATTGATTAATTACTTTGTTACATTATTATAATAGTGTTGCTTTAATGTTTTTACAATTGCATTGCCCATCGTATGGTAACATTACTGGGTTCAAATGTTTTTTAATGTATTTATTGTTTTTAAGTAAAAATCATCTTCTTGGTAAATATGCCTGTTTTTCAGTAAGGAATATGATTATGATTCATATGGTATAAGAAATGTTAAATGTGAAAATTTAATCGCAACATAAGCTTTAAATAAGTCATGGAAATATATAATTATTGAAGACTGGATGAACTCTTCTCGGTATATTTTGTCAATTTTGAATATTCGTGTCCCAGTAAACAAATCTGTTACAAATTTAAAATTCTAATTAAAACCTGAAATGTCATCATATATCATATTTAATTTTACTGTTATCAATGTTATATATGATTTGTGCACGTAGCAATTGTTATGTATATTGAATTTATAATATGTGTCCATGAGATAAGTTGTACTTTAGTGGTTATTTTGTAAATAACATATATACTGCATTTGAGTTCAAGGTTAGTCTTGTTTACATAGCATTTAGTACTTAGATTGGAACTTGCCATGACTTGATGTGAGAAAGGTTATTTTCCATTAGAGTTACTCATATTCTGGAAGATTCTGTCAGGTGACTTGTCGTTATATTTATAGAGCATTTGGTAAACAAGATTCCATTCCTATACTAAACTTTATGTTGTAAAGATCAGTCTATTAGAGAATTTATTTTAGTTATCAGATATTACAGTTGTAAAAATCAAAGCAAATTCAGAGAGAGGAATTATTTATTTAAAATATTCATTAGAATGAGTAAAAGTGCTCATTCTCACTTTGGATTAATACTTGACTTTGGGATTTCTGTGAATTTATTCAAAGATATTCTGGATTACATCATTGAGGTAGATCAGGGCATTCAAGACTACTGACACATCAAGACATTGGAGACTACTGACACATCAGGACATTCAGGGCTACTGGAATTCATTCGGAACATTCTGTATTTAGAACTTATGATTAGGACACTTAGCATTGGATGCTTGGATTATGTGGACTTTAATTCGCGTTTTTGTAAGTGTCTTTGAATTTTCACTATAATTGTCTTGAAAGAAATTGCTTGTTGATTTTACTGACATTGTTGGTTTAACTTTCTTTCTGTTACATACTTTTAGGCAATAGAGTCGTAACACAATATAATACTTTTTAGCTTGTGCTACTTCCACAAATGTTACACAAATGCTATCTTAATGTCGATTATTCTAATAAAATTAGCAATTGGAATAGACGTGCAATAAAGCTTACCTTTTTCCTCTTCCTCACATTTTATAAATTTCTCTTTTATACAAAATGTAGAAAAAGAGTGTGTTTTGAATAGTTATCATTTTTTGAAGAGGCTTCTTACTCCTGAGCTGCTGGAAAACGTTTTTCACCTAATGTTTTTATGTAAATGTGCAAAAAGGTTTTCATGCTTACCTCTGTCTCAATTTTTTTTAAATGTCTACACAAAATTACAAATGGTTATTTTGAAACGTAAAGTTGTAGAATAAAGCTTTTCATCACTTCTAGACATCTGGAAGGAATTAACGAAATATTAATAGGCAAACTCAGTGATCGTGCAGATGCTCAATAGGGTTTGACCTTTTACCCGTTGGTTTCATTTTTGACAGATTTCTGAACAATTTGTCAAAGAGAAGAATATTTGAAAATTTGAATTGCAGGTGGAATATTTTGTCCTACATATTAGACTAAATGGATTATTGTACTGAAGGTTCACAGGTTTCATACGTCCTTGATATAGATTAATAAGTAACAATGAATACTTTAATCACTGAAGCCATCCGATACTAACGAATCAGAAACCGTTATTAGTTTATTCGACTAGTTGATTTACTTGGCATTTATCCTTATATCTCTTTTAACTTTGACTGTATATTAATATAAATAAACTACGCCAATTATATGATGCAAGATACGCGTCTCACAAAATAGCAAAACAAAATAAATTCCCTAATTTTGAAAAGCTCTCTTTCAAATGCAACTTAAAAGAATAAAATTAAGTGTTCTGACTCTGGATGGGGGATAAGCATATTAAACGTTTCCACCTACTAGAAACTGAATACTTCCCCGTATGCTAAAGTCATGGATTAAAATGGTTGACAAGGATTGCATCTTTGCAACGGCATGCAAATCGATGTCTTGTTGAAACTGGTAATGGCAATGTTGTTTTACTACAACTATTACATTTCAACCTAATTTGGTTTGAAGCTTGATATTGATTGGAACTTGGTTGATTTTGTTTGTCAACATTCTACCTTGTCGTTTAATATAGTTATACCCCATTCTTGTCAGACTAGCCTACTTGAGTTTCCGCACAGTAATGCCTTAATTATTACTGCAAATTTAGTATGATGCGTGAGATTAGTAAGGCTTTAGCTGACGCTGGGTGTCAGTGTTCGGGCTGATTCTTTAGCAGAGTTACAGTTCCTAATATTTGCACCAATCCAGTTTCATATCCACACAATACTGCCTCTGTTCACCATGGGGGTTTGGGGGCAATGCTGAAGAGGGTGAAGATACAGGAAATAGTGTTTGCTCTCCAACTCTCGCATTGTAGTGAAAGTTAACGTACTATTACAGGTATTTCACCTACTTAGATTGGCATTTATTTTTGAATCACTACTAAGAAAACCAGTTGACGAAAATGACTGTCCCTGTATCCTCGAAAAATGAACTTGTGTAGGTATTCCTATTTTCAGAAAGAAGACATGTGACATTTAAAAATAGAAAAACTGAAAAACGTTTTCTCTACTCACACAAATTTAGATTGTAGTTTAAATAATCCATCATGATACATTTTGCTTTCTGATATTTATGCAGCGATCCGTAACAAAAGCCACACCCATTAAAGAAATAATCGTTACTCTACATAATTTGCTTCCTTAATTACCATTCTTTGTGTTAATTGTTGAATCCCTGTTGCCAATAAAACATCCCGCCCCCCACAAAGAAAATACAAATATAAAGCAAAATGTTGCAAAGATATGTAGTGAGGTTTGGTCTGTGCAATTTGCCGCATAGTTACTAAATTTACTGATCACACAATGTCATACCCCTACAGGAATTTTTTTTTAAAAATGGTGTTCAAGAACTTTGCTAACAATATAGTGGGAATAGTGAAAATTTCTGGATTATGTTTTTTTTTTACTTGTTAACTCTCTGTTTATTCTATCATTGTATTATTTTTCTTAGTTTCCTGAAAATTGTGACGTTTTGTCTTTTGATTCGTCATTAATCCTTTTGTTTGTTTCCTTTGACTCCAATTTATGCACGTACACATAAAATAGTGCAATGAAAATATGAAAACTTCTGATTATTTTTCTCCGTCCGTCTCCGCCAGCCTCTACCACCCACCTCAAACGTTTAATGAGCCTAAGACGTCTGATGCACCTAGACTTGACTCGATTAAAAAGGAGAACAGTCCTAGTCATTTCATAATGCTTGAATACAGTACGTTCCGTGTATAATGTTAGTTATTGCTACATAGAATGAAAAGAACTAAATCGAAATATACACCAGGTGGCGGAATTCACCACCATTCTTCAGCAACAACTAGTAGTAGTAATAGTAGTAGTAGTATGTCTTTTCCAGAACTTTCTACTGTACTTCTAAAGTGTGTTTTCTCGTGGTCAAAATTATATCTGAGATGTAAAACTAAAAGGAAACAATTAGCACCGCTTTAAATGTGCCCTCTGGCGACTTTAAAGGACTCACGGTGCTGACTATACAAACAGATTAGAACCAGTCTAGCAATAGGTGAGCATAAACAAGAGGTTACAGGACAATCTGAACATGTTCATGACTTTCCACCGATAATGGTACAACTACCTTGGAAATGCTACAGTAGCCTCCATTGCATATACATAAAACTTTACCAAATATCTCTATGTGCGCATCACACACCATCAACACGTTAATTTAAGCCACTAGACTGATTTTGTATCTTTTTAACAAATTATTGGCCGTATCATGCCGAGGAAATGCGAGCTAACTGAATTTCCCAAGGACACACCGAGGCAGCCGACCCGGGATGGCCTGGGCAAGTACCTAACCTGCGACCCTTGGAGTCCGACGCTCTACCAACTGAGCTACCACAGCTCCCACTACTCGACTGAGATGACTTACTCTTGGCCAAAACATTCCCAAATTTCTTTTCTCAAGCATGAATTCACTGGAGAATTTTCTTTCACTGAACTTGTGCAAATAATTTCATAAATTTATCATAATATTGCTGACATGGTTATAGTTTGCCCTGCCTGACCATTGTCCAGCGACTTCCCCCTTTGTATGTTGTATCACTCCATCGAGGCATATTTCAAAAATAGAATTTTGTAGAAAATCCGCTGGGAGTTCCATTTTGGTATATACGGGCATAATAATAATAATAATAATAATAATGACTTTATTTAAAGAGGGTGACACAATTAGTTGCATGTAACTAAGCCTCCTTGTGGCCCTTTATTACATGCATATTTACATACAGAGTACATGTACATAGTTGCATAATAAGAATTGATTGCACTGATAGCGATAATGCCTCTATGGAGCCAACTAAACGCAAAGTTAGAAAAGCGTAAAAAAAATTGCATACAAATTTCGGACTATAAACCCTTCTAAACAAAATTAAACATTAAGTACTAGAAACTAAAATATAAAACTAAAAAAAAATTGAATTCTGTAAAATGTATATAAAATAAAAGATAATGGTAACACATGTACAATCATTAAAATATACGGTCAAAATTGGTTGTATTGATAGCGATAGGTAAAAATTAATTCAAATTATAGCTTAAAATCTGATCATATCGTTAAATAAAATGAGATGGTGAAAAGGTTTTACTCTAGCACCATCAATTATTTTACTAGCTTGTTTTAAGAACCCCAATAATGAGCGTAGCGGTTTATTCCATTGGTGTAGAATAGATGACACAAGTTTCAGTAAAGGTAGCTTTCCAAGATGCAGTGGCTCATATAGTTTTTTCAGCACAGAAGCATGCAACAATGATAGTTCTAAGCAGTGATATATACGTTTGTTTCTGAGTATTAGAAATTGAAAGAAATTACGCTTTTCAATATTGTACTGTTTCCAGGGGTTTGTTATAGAAATCAAATTAGTACCGCCTGCTTTTCAGAGAACAGCAGCTTTACTGTGGGTTCATATGTACATTTACGATTAGGTTAATATCCATGCCATATTATCTTTCCAGTTTGGGATAAAAAGCAAAATGAATACATTTTGTCATCATCTGAAAGATTTGAAAAATATTGCCAGGAAAAGAGATAGGGTGTATGGATTCGAATATGTTGGTCGGGGTGTTTCACATATCTCTTTGGTATGTTTGGAAACAGTATGCTTCAGATTTTGGTCACTTAGGTCAATAACTATATGCTTAGTGCCTATGTCGCCTCACGATTTCATTCAGGGAATATTTTGAACTTCATATAGAATATTTCCATAGCGATATGCCTACCTCTGCATGCATATGTAGATCGCCACATTGACCTTTTGCTCATGTATTGCATAATATGAGATGAATACTAATATATTTCAGTCTCAAAGTGACGATCGATACATGGTGATATCAATCAAAATAATTATTGATTAGACAAATTTATTTTAATATCTTTCTCCGATTTTCTAAAATTATGCTCAAATACTTCATGCTGCCTGAAACGTGCTTTTCTTAATACTGGTACATATGGACATCAGAGTGCTTTAACTTTTACTAGTGTAATTTGCTTATGTACCCAACTGCTAGATACAGGTGTGTCAGGTAAATCAAGGATCGATATGGGAGGACTCAAGATACTAATTATGGAAAAAGATTAGGACCAGACTAGAAATGGGTGAGCGTAAAACAGAATAAACAGGTTTGAGAAGTCATGATTGATTGATAACGAGAAGTTTAAATCATGTAAAATTACATTTTCAAAGCTGACCCTTTCATTAATTTAAATGAGATGAAGTAAATGTTCTGATCAGGAACTTTCATTTTGTTTGGATAGGAACCCCTATAATGAAAGTACCTCAGGTGCTTAATAGGCGACACAAGGTTCAAACACATGTAGTTTTTAAAATTTTCATGGTTAATATTGTTTTCTTAACATAGAAGCACACATCAAGAATGGTTCTATACTGTAAGATACAGGTATGGTCCTTGAGAGTCCTTGAAAGATATTACATTTTCAATATTATCGAGCCTCAATAATCTTCGTATGTGACCTGAATTAGTACCGTGTGCCTTTAACATCATAATAACGCAGTTAAACTAGGCACTGCAAGTAGTACAGTGCTATCGTTAACATCAATGCTTCTTTCCTAAGCATCGCATCGTTAGTTATACTTACATAATGTGTTTAATTTTAAACAGGAAGCCAAGCCTGTATTTTAGTTCTTCCTATTAATCTCTCCCGTTTTGCTATTTTTTTCAATGGTTTTGTTATTCTCTGTGTCGTGATGTAATTATGGTTCTACTAATGTGACTACGTGCGTGTGTCTTGTGTCCACAAAGGAATGCCTAGTTTATGTCAAAAGGGACACTTTTATCACGCGCCTTTTTCCAGTTCGTGCATCTATAAACATATTTAGAAAACTGAATTTGCTAACACCTTGATTTCGTATATGGCCTACTTTATTTTACTTATTACATAGATTCTTGTCCTAAATGTTGATCAATGGATTGTCACATAGTCGTATTTACCAGTCGTGTTTATCGTGGGATACTAGACCAATGCATTAGATGCTTGGTCATGATACTTGGTTTCGTACTATTCAAGACATGTGTGTAATGCTAGTCTTGTCACATACTGTATATATATATATATATATATATATATATATATATATATATATATATATATATATATATATATATATATATATATACATATGGATGGTTTCTAACGACACTTTCAACACATTACCAACTAGGGCAGATATTGAATCCACGACAATTTGATCATGAGTCCGACGCTCTAAACTTTTAATCAAAAAACGTCCATTTGCATGGAATTTCTGTGCCAACACTATTAATGGCTGTATTACTACATCGATATAAAGAAGTTCCGAAATTTAACAATAATTCTAGGACAGCGACATTTTAAAATTTAGCTTGTACATATAATGCTTCACATTGTGTATTTTGTAACACATTTCTTGCGCGGACTGATACAGTGAACGTTGTTGGGGTGTGGATACTGTAGAACATCACTAAGTGTTTATATTGCACAGATTTCAGAGCGTGACATCTTTAAACACTATATTTTAATGATTGTTAGTTTGCCTATTATGATTTAAGTTCCTTCCCGTTTTCTTCAACATTCAGACGTGAATTGTGTGGCCTTGGCAAGCTTGCAATCGAGTTCGGTAACATACGCTGCACCCAAATCTCGACTGTCACTTAATTTCGGTTTGCAATCAGCACTCATTAATCTACGATTTCTGCATCGTTTTTAACCATGGTTACGATTGTGACGAGATTTTAAATCGTTACTTAAACAAGTATATTATTATATTTAATCAAGAGTTTATCCGTAAAAACTTATATCGTTTGTCGTAGTGTGTAACATGTGTACGATAATATATGGGTGATTCTGAATATCTAATAACATAGGTGATATAAATTTAGTTAATGACAATTTGCACGATTCATGTGGAAAGCAATTTTTGTTTTAAAGCTAACATTTATAGCCTAATTTTACTTGCTTGGAGTTCATTTTTAGGAATGTTTTATGGCATCTCCTCAATTTTTACATAAATGATACAAGAGAGTCTACAATCTTTACATATTTTAAGATCTGTTTATCCTGAGAGAGAGAGAGAGAGAGAGAGAGAGAGAGAGAGAGAGAGAGAGAGAGAGAGAGAGAAGAAGAAGAAGAAGAAGAAGAAGAAGCAGAAAGAGAATAAAAATGAAATAGGGATAACATACATAAGGGCATATATATTTCCTAAATATGAAAAGAGAGAAGTTCCAAAAGTTTTAATCCCTATCGTGGTGATGTCAAGTTTCTTCCATTGATACATTTCAATATCTTATTATGAAATATATAGTACGTTCCAATGCAGCTTCTTTGTGTGTAATATACAGTCACTTGATTCTTTTTCTAAAGCAATAGCTATAAGAGTTAAATATATGACATGATGATTCCAAAAACGACACCTTATTTCCAAGTGGCCCTTACTTAACACTTGCACTTTTAATTATAGTTAAATGTATTAAGGTCAATTGTAATTATCAAGGAGTGTATGTATCAAACATTAGTGCTTTGGGGATTTGTGTGCTACCTATTCAATTCAAAAGATTTGTTTAGGAGAGTAATTATTTTACCGAGTATTTAATTTAAAACATAACTATGATTTAATATATTACATTGATACCTCTTTAAAGTAGATTCTTCATTATTGACATATTTTAGAGCTTTGTTTTCTTTAGAAACTGAATTATATTTTTTTCCAAAGGCTTACTGATTGACAACTCCATTATCCACAAGATGTATGTGGAACTATGGCTCTGAAGAGCGAATTACTGTCCTCAATAGTAACATGCTCTGTAAACAAGCAATAAGCCTTGCACAACACAGGTAGTTATACTTATTGTTTGCATACCGTTTCCTAAAACGTGTACCGTCAGCTACTACAAAACGTGCTGAAATGAAATCAATACAATGTAATTTAGACTTTGGCTGGTCATAACACTTCCCGATACAAATCGATGATTGCTATTGCTTATTTGAACTAAAACTATACGTTTTAGCTTCCTTATAAAGATGCAGAACGATTATGTGCTGTGTTTTCATTAAAAAAAAGAAGAAAAAAATGTATGTTTTGCCAATCTCTCTAGCTGAGGTTTGACGAAATCAGTCTTTTTAAGGCTTCGAAGCAGACGAAAAATTGAATAGTTATTAAAGAGACTCCAAAAGCTTACATACAAAATAAATATATAGCTCCCCTATGTAGATCTATAATTATTGACTCAATTGAAAATGGACATGAGGAATTTGCGAATTTTAAGATCTTCTAAATTGTTGAAAGCGTCTGAGCAACTGCCTTTTGATGCACTTTTATGGCAAACTACCTGCCTAGGGCACATATTTCCAATTATACTGCACTTGCATGATGGAGTAAATCATCGATATTTAAAAGTTTGTCACTCACATGATATTATGTGGTTGCATGATATGTCCTTTTTCTTATTATTTAATGTTCTATTAACGACTCTATTTTTGAAGTGATACAGTCAATGAATAGCATTGCAGCAATAGTTACTTATCATAGTCTGTATTGAAAGAGTCTTCAATTTGTGTGGTTTCTTGATATACTTTCTTTATTTTGGTACTGTTCGTCTTATTATGCGTTTGAGGAATTGTTTATAGCCGACATTGCTTTTACTGTTTGCTTGAGAATATTTTACTTAGATAAACTGAAAGAAATATAAAGAGAAAGCAGAGTATTTGTTAGATCAGTATATAAATACCAAGGTCTTTATGAAACTCGTAAACAGCTTCTATTTAGACAGATTGCATGGATTTATATGTTCAAGATCAACTATTTATTAACCTACCTACACAGTTATGTCGACTCACTTCAGCCTATACACGGTAAAGTATTATCTTACCTAGGTAACACATTGATGCTAGATTTAAATTGCTTGTGTACACCCAGGATTAAGGCCAATAATAGTTGAAAATGAAACTATTTGTATGACTCACTGCTTCACACAAATACAGGCAGGCAAAGATTGGTAATGCTACGACTCTTTGGTCTAAGAAAAATGTGACAGAAAGAAAGTGAAACAAACAAATCAAGTGCAATTCAACAAGCAATTTATTTCTTTATAATTAAAATAAAAATCAAAACACAGTTACAGTAACGTGAATTAAAATCCAAATAATCCAGTAATCCTAAGTGTCCTAATCACAAGTCCTAAATATTGAATGTTCCGATGTGCCAATAGTCTGGAATATCCCGATGTGCCAGTAGTCTTTAATGTGCTGATGTATCAAAATGAAGTACTCCAGAATATATTTGAATAAGTTCACATAAATCTATGAGTACTTTAATAATCCAACCAATATTGTCAATAATTACTCTCTTGGAATTTTGAATGATTTTTCACAACTGGAATGACTCTTTATAGACTGATGGTAAGATCTAGAACTGAAAACTGTCAACTAAACATGGTATATATAACGATAGGTCACATGACAGAATGTTTTAGAAAATTATATGGTGTATGTGACTTTTAACACACAACTCTAAAGGAAATTCTAGTTTTATCTGTAAACAAAAACAACCCGGATATCAGATTAAATAAACAACATGTTTACCAAAACCGACCGTGATCTGAAATACTAAGAAAACAACCTAGCTAAACATGTAAACCTTATACATAACATTAAGGTTTTAGCCAATATTATAGTCAAGAAACATTTATAATTTCCTCACATATTTATAATATTATATAAATATCATACATAACAGTAATAAATATACGTTTAGACTACAACATATATTTTTCTTCTGTATTTTTTGTTTTCTTTCTATCTTGCTCCAAAGTTTGATCAACATTTGTTTCTTTAAATTCATATTCCAAACTGCAAAACAGTGTTCACTGTTCGTTCTTTTGTCGCACAAATAAGAAACAAATGAAATTAGGAAAAGAAGAAAGAAAATAATGGGGAAGAAAGTAAATGACAAAAGAATAAAATAGAAAGAACAAATTAGAATACCGTCAGACGAGGTGTCAAAATAAATTTTGAAACGTATATATAGATACATAGCGATCATCCGCATATGTTGTTTATAGATCTAAGGTAACATACTAGATCCTATATAAGGTTAGGACTCCATCATAAAATAATGTAATGCTGGACTGGACGACTAGCATGAAACTGTGTGTATCGGTAACAAATTAGGCCATGGGAAATTTGGAAAATAGTTTATTATATGTGTACAGTTTGTAACCAAATGCATGTGAGCAAAGATATGTAAAAGCTGTATTTATGGATTAAAATGTATCGTCGTTGATATCACTACTGTATTATATGTTTACATATTTGATATATGGATACTTCTAAGCATAATCATTGTGATATATTTACCATATTGATGATTACGATACATGTGACAGGAATGCTACAGTCTTTGAAGCTAGATTTATTGGGGGGGGGGGGTGAATATTGTTTAACATAGAATCGCACCAGTAGGTATCTAAAAACCAAATGCAAAAAAATCATTTAATTTTCGAATGTTGTCCTTAAAAATTACCGCGGATAAATTTTGATGTCTGAAGTATAAATCCACTTGCGCATTAACGGTCCATTCTGTAAATATGTTTTTTGTTTGGGAATTTCCTTGTATTGTTGGCCTTTTTTTCTCTCCAAAAAAGGTCATCTTTGCTCTAGAAAGTTTAATGCGCAAAACATATAACATACATTCCTGCTGTAATTTCTACTAGCAACGTCTTTCAAACGTAATCAGGGACGTCCGCATGCGGCTTGTTTTTGCCATTATCACTAGTTGCTCTGCTGTTACAAGAGTCTGCATAAGCCCAAACTAATTGTTACATGATTCTGGTTCTATGTATTCTTTGTGCCTTTTATTTGCCAACACCTGTCGATCAATGCCAGTGGATCAGTATTGACTACTGTGCAGGAAGACTGCTGCTTTCGATGCACAATTTTATTTAGCTCTAACTTCAGGCTACCATTACACGTGATTGTGTACTCTTTGCTGTTGATTTTAACCTGCTCCAATGCACTTAATCGCAATCTCTTAAGTTTTTCAGTTGGTGAAAACATTTGAATTTGAGATGAGATATGCTCCATTTCATAAGGTAGCATACCAGTGTAAGTAAATAGCTACCTCCTTGAAAGTGATGTGAATAACAACGATATTACAAAACTTAATCAGAAGACCTCGAAAAGTAGACAAGAGACCTAGATAACTCTTTCAAGGTCATATTGCACCATATTTACGAGAACGGATACTATAAGCATTAGATTTTCAATAACGCAACTTTAAACTGATATGCATTTCTTCGCTTATGACTGCACGTAGAAACGTTAAATGCAAAACGAATCTGGGCTTCTATCGCGCTGATAGGAGTAGGTTTACATATCTCAAGTTTATGAAGGTGATGAGGAATTGCCCAACTCTTCTGCGAAATATTACCTGATTTTTTTCAAGGCTCCTTGCACGTTAAAAAATAAAAAAAATGTATGGGAGAATAAAAGACTAAATATTCATTTTAGGTCCAGTTTTCCCACCGATAGCACACATTTTATGCATTACTACAGATCCGGTCTAAAGTCTAGGTAGCTATTTTTAAATTTCATGCAAATAAATGGCATAGTTTTCCGTAATGTAATTTATTTCGAGTTTGAGAATACTAAATACTAAAATACGACATACTTAAATAAATTAAAAAAAACATACATGCATTAGTGAAATACACACACACACAGGAGCGACCTCTTACTTGACGGCATCCGAACTCTACTTTTTTTCCATTGTATTATCAGACTGAAAAATGTGTTCGTTCTCCATTCAAATTAGAGATGGCAAGCTACATATTTAGTAAAAATTAAAACATATTGATTGGTATTACTTTTCAATAAGTTATTTGCGATGTCGTCCGTAAAGCTCTTCCATACCTTCCAGCCCACCAATGCCCCTATTGCCTATCCATCTGCCTACCAACTAATTATTCTATCTATCTATATATCTATATATGTGTCTCACGTGTGAGTGATCTAGATTCGTATACAGTCTGGATCAGCTGTATTGTATCAGCAGGTAACAATACGACAGTTAACCTGGGGACCTATCTTGAGAAGTCTATATATAGATATGTAATCGTTCTTTGTGAAACTCAAGTACAAAGATAAATGATACACAAATTAGCCGATGCAACGCCTTGACTCTATGCCTGGGGAGAATTATAGGTAAGAGGTTGGCGCTTTACAACTCTTTTGAATGTGTTGTGGTCCTGCCTGTAAACATCTTGATATGCTAGTTACTTTGGTACATTGAATGCTCAATGCAACAACATTTTTGTACTCTGAGGTCAGTAATATGTTAGATACCAATAATTGTTTTGTTTGTTTGTGTTTCTTTTTAGAAATGTTTGTGGCGATGGATGATGTTGTGGATACTGCTGCTGCTGTTGATGAAAAAAACTAGTGTTCCATTCTTCAAGTTACATAAAGTAAAAGTAGAAGGAAGAGCAAGAGGATGTGGAGAAGGAGGAGGGGGGGGGGGAGGATGAGGAGAAGTGTTGTTGTTATTATTGTAATTGATGGTGGTGGTTGTAGCAATCATTGTAGCGGTAGTTGTAGCAATACCGTCAGTGAATGAAGATACGTAATTTAGCACGAACCTTTTTCTGTAAAGTTTGCGATGTAGCAAAAGATTTAACATTGACAAGAGTTTGCGTTTGTCAAGGGAAAGATATAAGATGTAAGAAGAAAGGCGCGAAAACTACCGCCGCGATGATAAGAACAGAAATGGAACCTGTTCCAATTGTCAAGACAGCCAAAGCCATTGAACACTTGTGAGAGTCCGACAAGACCTAGACCAGAGACGACATCGAATAAACGCGAGAAGATGTCGAAGAGGCATTGGCGCATCCTCCACAACCACCTAAGTCAAAGTCGAAACCACGGCCTTGAATATTTAACGAGACAGGCCGCCAATAGTTTGATGAGAATGTTGTGAAATTGGCCGCTTCTTTCCCTGGGAAGATTACTTAACGGAACAATACCTGAAACGTTACAGCATCTGCAAATTGGGCTAAGCGGATATATCGGGGAAAGTTTAACGGCGTGGCGCATCTGACCCAGACTGGAAGGAATTTCATGATGAAGTCAAACATTATCAGAGGCAACAGGATAAACTGAAGTATTTGGTAGACCGCATCAGGAAGAATATGTTTGTGAGGGTGCGCAACGTTTGCCCAAACAAAGACCCATCGTTGATTGTGTGACCACATACCAGCAACATGTTCATAAACGCGTGGACAGGTTGGAAACACTCGTGGGATCAGTTCGCGCGTGCAGCAGCGCGCCAAAAGTCGTCAATGAGGCCGCATCGATTTGGTAGTGGTTGCAAACCGGCCACTCACTGAAGATATCGATGATGCATATGATGAACGCGCGTGCACCGATGATGAGTTCTGATGCGCTTCCTATTCTTCGCGAAATCAATGCTGCGATGCAGCGTGTCGTTGCAAATACAATCCCAAGTGTCACCACGATTATTACAATCTCGATAACGAAGCCAGAATTCCATGTAGTTTTTCCCACGCCAATCGTCGCGGAGGAATCCCGCACACTCGAGATCGCACTAACGTCGTTGCGGGCTTATTAAAGTTGGCCTAATATCCGATCGCAAACATTTGGGGGTCTCCAAGTGAATAAATCGCTTGTGTTCTCATCGAATGGTGGCACCACCTGGAATGTTATTGAATTTCCCACGGGCTCGTACGACATTGGATCAATCAGTGATGAGATCCGACGGAGGATCACATTAGTGATCAAGCGCGATTCAAAATTGTTCATACGAAAACACGAGCCCACACTCAGCTCTGCCATCTCGATTGAATCCCCAAAAATACGCGGTTGACATTGCACAGTCGTCACTGAGAGCAGTTCTTGGTTGGCCTGAAGATATTAATGATATTCTGCCTGCAGGACCCGACGTTATCAGTTACAATATCGCGGCATCGGCGACGATCACCTCGACGATTCAGGTTAATCTAATCTGTGACGCCATCAACGGCAGTTATCGTGCAGGGGATGACCCCAACGCGAACAGTCTCAGATATGCAACTGCCACGCAGGGTTACACATTGTTCGGATTCTTCCGAATGTGGCCCGGGGTTATCTGCTTTTTATTACTCCTTCTGCGGCGGTATATTTTCCATGTAACAATCCTCGACCCACGCGCGTACATTTTTCCCTCGTGGACCAGGATGGGCACGTGTTAGACCTGCTCGGGGAAAATCTGACGATAGATCTGTACATTAGAGATCGGCCTGAAATTTAATATATATAATGACGGTCGTGCGTGGACGTGTAACATCCATGCGTGTTATCAACATGAGAGAACCCGTGTACGTGACATATTATGGAAATGATCTTGATGATGTCGTCCGGGGATTATTCACAGGAGCCCCAAAGGTACTAGGGGCCTGACCTCGCGCACGGCACCGCTCGCTAAACAAGTTGCAATTCAAGTCGTTGACGGCATCAAAAGGGCTGCTGTGGATCGGTTGAAATATCTGGCAACGCGGGCGTTCCAGTCGATTCGACGATTAGTGACTCGACAACCAAAGGCGATTGCGCTCCCGTCCACGGCAACAATGCCCGCGCTGGTTTGTAAAGTCATTAATGAAGCTGCTGAACAACCTTAGCCGAGTTGGCGCAAGGCAGCTCCGATTGGATGATTGCAAATGCGACAGTGGGAAGTGGATTACGATTGTGGACAGGGCGTAAAAGGTATTAGACGAAACCAATAATGTATAAAGTTTAACCATGGCTCGATTTAAAGATGCAACCGAAACGGCGTTCGACATTGACGCGCCTGTGTTGCGAGATCTAAGCGTCCGAGATTTTCAGTATTATTCGTATACAGCAAGGGACCTAAAACAATTAAAATAGAATGACAAGTGCAGGACACATCTCGGTATTTGCTCGCATGTGAGGCCTTCTTGGAAATCGATGGTTAAACTTTTGCACGTCGACAATAGTCCATACGACGCCCACGATAAAGTAGGATTTGTTAACAACGGCATCATGGCAAAGCATGATTGGACCACGTCGACGTTGCTACGACGATTCTCGGACTCGCATTATACAGCGACGTTAACGCCAGATCCGCTGGCCCGTCATGATGTTTCATAAGGATGGATCCGATCATAAGGATCATACCCAGGATGTCTTACATGAACTTGCACAGGATGCTTTCGCGGATTCCGTAACCTGCTGGTATCCCTGCCAGACCTGGTCTTGGCGGCGCCCCTGCGGTTTTGATAACAACCCGAATTACAACCTTGGATTTCTACAGCTACGAGGACAACTTCATGGAGCCTCATTATAGTTTCCGCGTGCCATTCCTCTGGGTCATAAATTTGGGTTTTGCAAAGATGTCCGCAAGGTTATTATCGGAGCCAAACGCACAGCTGTATTACAACGAAAGGGCAACGACAATGATGCAATTTGACATGGCGCTGGCGTTGATGATGGTAACGTTGAGTTGACGAAATTCATGTTGTGAATGCCTGTGCTAACCCCTTCGCTGACCACATAAACGCGTTTTTTTTTTTTTTTTTTTTTTTTTCTTGTTGTTTTTTTCGTTTATAAAATCTGGAGGCAATTAAACGCTGTCTTTCCCGCACTCACCACAGACTCAACAGACCAAAATGTTCTGCAGTTTTCATGGCAAATACGTACCAAACAAGGTATCAGCGAACCAAAACACATGCTTGTGGAGTTTCAAGATATAGCTTGGGTGAACGGCTGACAGCGCCGTAGTAAGATGATATTTGACCGTTTAAGAGTGTCTGAAGTTTCTCTACGGTAAAACGGCCATCAGGAACCCTCCGAAGAAATTTTGCTTGACTTCGCAAACAATCATGTCACGCGTGCATATCACAAGCTGTGGTCGTATATGCACCAGCATGAAAACGTTTACACGTGTCTGCAGATTTCCCATCATGACTTCACCGCGTTGTACCCGATTTACTACTTTTCATTAAAATACATGAACCTGTACAAGCAGTTCCTGGTCGACACGCACTTTCATGCACTTGTAACTGATGTTTCCGCCGGCGGCTATAGATGCACTGATGTGATACTCTTCGACAAGTATATGTTGTTGGAGGGCTCAGGTGACTAGATGAGGGTCATCAACGCGCCTGTGAAAAACCCGTAGTATTCTCAAACTTGTAATTATTTTTCACAAACTCGTAATTGAACAGCACAGTTAAAAATACTGTCATATCACGAAGTTAAGATTGGCCTTAGCAAATACCAGCTTGCGAAAATAAAAACCGCAATAAGAAACTAGTTTGGGGTTACACTAAAACTCCTCCGGCAAGGTTAACTGGAGGTGTCTCCGTGTGGTTAATCGAAACGCAACTTTATCAGCTCAATGCGGCCAAACAATATAACTTCTCGGCAACATTAAAGTTATCAAAGTCAGATGTGGCGCAAATGCAAAAGTGCGGTGGAATATTTCGATTGCTCGCGTCGATTCCAGCGCTGATAGCGGCAGCGGCTTCCACGGTTGTAAAAGCAGCTGCGTTAGGGGCCATTGGAACTGCATCCGGAATGGCTCTGAAAAAAGGCGGTTGGTGGACGCATAGTCGCTCGTAGATCTACATAAAAGGAAAAGGTCTTCGGTTAATTGGAATGAATCGAACAGTAAGAGGTCTTTAACTAGCCGGGACGACTCGCACAATACCCTCAGGCCAAGGTCTTCGGTTGTGGCCTCGCTTTTGTTTGTTGATCACAGAAACGAAACTTCTTGCGCGTCCGTTGACTAATCTTGATTTACTCGCTATAACAAAATCAGTCAAGCGACTCCGATGTGTCTTCATGCGGGATGAACTTGCGTCAACTTGGATTCGTCAACAGGACCTGGAACGCATTGTGTCGCGGTAACACCTTAACAACTTTTGTATTTTGATTCGTACGGGTTTGTACCGCCACGTGAAGTGGGTAATTATTTACATAGACGTCCCCGGACAACAGAGCCGTCTCGCGCCAGTGTCGGACGACAGAGTCGTCTACTGCTCACAAGGGCATGTCGACGCTGAGTTGTCACTTAGAAACTACGCTTGACCCAACCGAACTTGTGATTTTTCAAGACAAAACAGGAAAACTGCAAACGTCCAACGTGGACACCAACGAAGTTGTTTTGAATTCGCGAGGCGCCGTCGCGAAAAACCTGGCCGAAATTGCCGAAAACGAGTGGATCCGAGAAGCTTGAATGTATGTTGCCTTTATCAAAGCTTGCGTCGATGTAAATAGGAAATCGAAAGTTAAAAAGTCTGGGATGAAATGAGCGGGGATCTCATCATGTACGGAAACCGAATTCAACAGATGAAAAACCCTATCGACGATGGTGATGCTGCGACAAAACAATACATGAATGTTAAAATCAGCGAGCGATTACCTGATATCAACGTTCTGGCTGACAACACCAGATTTTCAGAAAAAAACTAATTAAGTTTTTTTTTTGTATGGTACCTATTGGTATATACAATGAGGAGGAAGAGCAGTAACCGATGGAATATTTGGTGTAAGACATGTAAATATTGATGGTTTCATCCGCAGGGGCAATTTAGACTTGTTGCTGATAGATCCGGATATTATTTCTTTATCATGTACGCGTCCACTAACACGTGGTTGTCTTTTAGTATTCGAATAGTAGAACAAAGACAATCATTAGAAGATCCTGATGCTGAAGCAAAATTATTAAAATCTAGGAATTCTTTATTTAGGCCGGATCCCAATGACAAGTCGTCAAAACCTGTTTCGGTTGCAGGCTCGTTCAAGATCAACAAGTTTGAAAGAATAGAGATACATGGGACAAATATTTGGGATGAAGTGTTATTAACCGTCTTTGGTATTTGTATTTAAAGACCGCTAAACTTGTATACATGGCGGACGCGGCGCTTGCATAATTTGTTCTGGGCGATTATGTGCCTGGAGCCGAATTAGAAGACTGAGTGTTGGGCCAGCTGGGAGAGAGTGCCAACATTGATGCTGATTTTGTGCCGCTTGTCGACGAATATCGGCGTGAAAATGGCGTTAATAACCCCTCGTATACAATCAAATATAATTTCGATGAGGGTCAGATAGAAGTTGATAGTTGGAATCACCCTGATGTGCTAATACCAACTCGAGGCCAGCCTGGAATCATTGCATTAGCACGCGAAAACGCCCGGTCGCTGACTACAGCATCGGACGTGAAAACATCCAAGGGATGTTTCTATAACGATGAAGTGGAATTCGCCGACATATCTACTGCGATAAAATTCCCCGTTAATTATATCGAACCACCAACATTAACTCGACCGGCGAAAGAAACACCCAGAATGATATTCACCAAAGACGCACTTGTCTGTGTAACAGTTCTTGAAGACAAACGAGCACGATTGTTGACGACACCAAGCAGGATCGCAATTTATGTAGTTCTAGGACTAGGTAAACCAAAAAGCATGCAAATAATTACTGGAGACAAAAATATTCCCCGGGAAGATAGTTTCTATAATTGCATGGCAGTTGGACCATTAAATAAAAATACTTAGTTGGAAGTGCGTGTGCATGTTGCAGCTGAACAAGACCAGCCTATTGAGCAATTATACTTCGTGATTGCATTATTAAGAAAAGAAATATGATGGACTCTCAAAGTTACCATCAGGAGAAAATAATTGAAGTTCAACAACAGCTGCGAGATGAAATCACCAGAAAGACGGTTGTACTCGCGAAATATAAACGCGCGTGTGTTGTTATGGATGCTATTTGCGGAATCGCCGCCGAGACCACTGTTGGCCTTAGCGTGGCTGGATTCGCGACTACGGCTACTAGCATACATACACCAATTGCATTTATTGTCGAGGTTATATCGATAGCAACCGGTGTGTCTGGCTGGCGCTGGCAAACTAATTTTATTACATCTGCACAAACGAATACGTGTCTATTCGGAAATTCTCTCAGTACAATTACCAAGCTGGACTCACTGGCCATCGAAGATAAAACAATTACCACAACCGACATGGAGACGGTGCTAGCCGAAATGGAACACTTCCGACGAGTCCGTGCGCAAATACGAACAGCTATCAGCCGAGCAGAACCAGAACAGGGATGTGATTTACAGGCACCAGACTTCACCAGACCCGCATTTGTCACCCACGGGGATACATTCGCGCTGCACTCGCGTTTGCAAGATGGGTAAACCCATTGAGTGTAGAAGACGTTAACCCTAATCGGTAACATAAATTTAAAATACCCACCATCACACGACTCGTGTGGATTACTGTTAAGAGTGCCGTCCTGCAAGAATATATAACAGTCTAGAACAAAACACAAATTTTTTAACATATTTGATGGATATTATTGAGCTCAGATAACTATACAAACACACATAAAGATAACAAAATCTTTGAGTTTGTGCATTGAAAACTGTCGTACTTGATTTCAACATACACCCTGAGATCCACTTAACAGTCTCTGGCACCAAAAAGGGGACTACACCAATGCATACTTGCTATCTGACACATATGTTTATGTTACACTGAGGTGGTACTGAAATATAATTCTATACGTGAAATATCTATAAACTACCGAGACATTCGTGTGGCATAAATGACTGTGCAAATTTGTCCAGAGAATAGATGCATACACCTTTGAAGGGTTGACTGAGACATTAATACATTCTTTTTCACTTTTCAAGTTTGTGTAAGTTTGTGTCAAAGGAGACAATGACATATTTTGTGTTATTTCACTTACAAAAAGTTTACAAGATATATACATTCAATGAGCACATTTTTCTTCGCTGATAATAATCAGTTTTTTGTTCCAATCTCCGAGGAGGCAGTGGTTTATTCAGAAATGTAATTTGCCTTTGCATCTGAAAATAATTCAGACTTAAGCAAAAGTTCACCAAACAGGACCAATTACTGTAATTACAGATAATAATCCATCTTTTGTAATATTTCACTTACAAGGAGGGTGTGATTTATTCATAAATGTATTTGCCTTTTATGTAAAAATAATTCAAGCTCACGAAACAGCTCACAAAATAGGATCAATTACCGTAACCGTACAAATATCCTTACAAAACGTGGGTCTCCCAGGAATCCTTTCATACACTTAATTGACAAATTTGTTGTTTATTACTGGCATCAGTACCAAAACATGAGTGCAAAAGCCAATATTAATATGGTTAAATTTGATTTAATACACTGGAATTTTTTCTGGAAAGTGACTCTTCAAAGGAGGAATTACCCATTTTTTCCTCAAGTGAAATATTGTGGATTCACATGGATTTGAGGCCGTGTAGTATTATTACTACATCAGGTTTGCAGATTACAAAATCAGTGTTACATTGTTATCCTGGAAATAGGGCAATGTTACTGCATGGGTTTGATTACCAATGTAGTATTGTTACTACATCAGGTTTTGGAGATTGCAAAATCAGGATGTTACACTGTCACATGGAAATAGGGTAATATTACTATGTGGTTTGGTGATCAGTAATATAGTATTGTTACTACATCAGGGTTTGAAGATTACAAAAATCAGTGTTACACTGTTGCCTGGAAATAAGGTAATGTCACTACATGAATTTGGGGATAGCAGTGTAGTATTATTACTACATCAGGTTTTACAGATCACAAAATCATTGCCTGGAAATAGGGTAATGTTACTACATGAGTTTGGGGATAGCAATGTAGTATTGTTACTACATCAGGTTTTGGAGATAACAAAATCGATTTTACACTGTCACCTGGAAATAGGGTAATGTTACCACATCGGTCTGGGGAGCAATGTAGTATTATTACTACAACAGGTTTTGCAGATCATAAAATCAGTGCCTGGAAATAGGGTAATGTTACAACATCAGTTTGGTGATAGCAATGTAGTATTGTTACTACATCAGGTTTTGCAGATCATAAAATCAGTGCCTGGAAATAGGGTATTGTTACTACATCAGTTTGGTGATAGCAATGTAGTATTGTTACTACATCAGGTTTTGCAGATCACAAAATCAGTGCCTGGATATAGGGTATTGTTACTACATGGGTTTGGGGATAGCAATGTAGTATTGTTACTACATCAGGTTTTGCAGATCACAAAATCAGTGCCTGGAGATAGGGTATTGTTACTACATGGGTTTGGGGATAGCAATGTAGTATTGTTACTACATCAGGTTTTGCAGATCACAAAATCAGTGCCTGGAGATAGGGTATTGTTACTACAAGGGTTTGGGGATAGCAATGTAGTATTGTTACTACATCAGGTTTTGCAGATCACAAAATCAGTGCCTGGATATAGGATATTGTTACTACATGGGTTTGGGGATAGCAATGTAGTATTGTTACTACATCAGGTTTTGCAGATCACAAAATCAGTGTCTGGAGATAGGGTATTGTTACTACATGGGTTTACGGATAGCAATGTAGTATTGTTACTACATCAGATTTTGGAGATCACAGAATCATTGCCTGGAAATAGGGTATTGTTACTATATGGGTTTGGAGATAACAATGTAGTATTATTACTACACCAGGTTTGCAGATCATAAAATCATTGCCTGGAAATAGGGTATTGCTACTATATGGGTTTCGGGATTATTGTGTGTACACAAATTTAAAATTCCTTTAAAAAGGACAAGCAAGCAATTCCTTTTTTTATTCTGGAAGCCATTTTTTTTTTTTTATTAAATAGTGATATAAAATATTAAATGTTCAAGTTCATGTTTTAAATTATTCTCCTTTTGGTCTGTAATTATCACCTAAGGATAATCTGTTAAGTGTATTTAACTATTTGATCGTCTCAGTACAAAATTAAATTAGAATTAACGCACTGTAGCAACTTAGTGTACAGATATAGAGAAAGACAGACAATTTAGAAACCATAAAACAACAAACACACAGCGACAATAATACCTTAAGGAAATGAGAAAGGTTGCACCTATTTAATAAACTTTCTTTTCCTATGTCTATGGCATCACTGAAGCATAACTGCACAAGGTTTGGTTGCGTTTACAACAACTGGGGTTTGCTGCAGAGAACAATTTATATTACGAGATAGCGGTCTAAGTGGGGTGTCATATGATGTCATTGCTGACAAATGTTAGATCCAAACAAGGGGACTAACTTCCCATACTCATCAGAAAATGAAGCTTCCTGGATGTATGAGCTAGTTATAATAAATTTCTACAAACAAATCAGTTTCATTTGTAAAGACAAATTTGACTAAATGTTAGGATACTTTGGTTCAGATTTCAGTTTAAAAAATGAAGAGAATTCAGAATGTTTGGTGAAAATCTCCATCCAGTTTCTTGCCTTGAAAGGAGGAGGATACCACCAAGAAGCTTAAAAAGAGCTTCTATTCTCTCAATAAATGAATCTGAAGAAAGTATATCTCTTTTGTGCACCTAAGGTGAAATATGAAAATTTGCTAGATCCATGGGACATTTCTAGAAATACAAAACTACATCGATATTAGTTCTCTTAACATTTGTATACACACTTTGGAATTAAAAAGAGTGTCGTAAACTCATTTTGTATGTTTACTTCTAATTGTCAGAAGACATTGAAACTGTTTAGAGTGGTAAATAATCTGATGATTTAAGGGTCAAATATTTTACATGTTACTCACAATTGACTAGGCTAGGCGACTCAATGTATGCTTTATCATCCTTCTCTGTGTCATATTGAACAGAAAAATCAAACTCTTTTCTATAGCAAATGGTCACTAAATGTATGAATGTTTTTTTTCATGTTTAAGATGACATCCATTGCATTAGTTGTAAGTTCAGATACATCTAGACTATCTTACTTATGGTAGGCACTAAAAAATCAATACTGGTTCTGTTGCTTTTTCTGGAAATAGTTGCATTTTTTTAAAAATGACTGGAATTTTAAAGGCAACTGACATTACGAGAACCGGCTCAGTCACACCTCTTTGCTTTGAAGAAATGTCAAATGTTTTTGGCCAAAATCGCCACCTAGGTAGTTGCTTTGGAAAAAAGATACGAAAATAAAACTCTTAAATGGTACTTCTTTTTTAAATAAATGGATCTGAAGTATATCACTTGTGTCGATCAAAGGTAAGATATGCAAAGTTTTTATATCCACGGGCTATTTCTGGAAATACAATACTGCATATATAGTAGTTCCTTTAACATTAGTATACACCATTTGGAATACAAAAGTGTGTTATCAACTCATTTGTTTGTTCATTTCCAATGGTTAGAAGATATTTAAACTTTTGTGAATAGTCAATATTAGAATTGTATACTTTCAGAACCAAATATGTAGAATATTCCTCACAACTGACCATCCAGGACACCCATTATATACCCTATTATGGCTCTCTGTGTTATCTTGAGTGAACAAATCAGATGCTTTTCTAGACAAGACAGACTAAACATTCCTATAGTTATGATGCCAGTTCCTGAAATAATTACCATAGCTCCACAATTTTAATAACTGAACAACCCACATGGGTCCTATTCATCCTAAAACAGCATCCTACTGGCAAAGAAAACACATTTCAGCAATAAGTATTCAATCCAGTTTTGTTTGCATACAAAGTTTTAAGTAAATTCAAAACTATGTAACCATGTGAAATCTTGCTGTGTATAGTGCATGCATTTGTAAGAAAGAAATATAGTCAAAGTCTGATGTTCCCATCTTTAATAGTAGCAAACAATGCATTCTTCCAATTTGCACCCATAGAACTGATTAATTTACTTTTTTTAATTGCATGCATTAACAAAATTAGCTATGAATGCATTTTGGCTGCTTTATATTCAAAGCGATGTGTTGATAATGGATTTCAAGATATCACTGCACTAATAAAGTTAATTATTTAACTCCATCATTTTTCCATATCTTCGATGAAATCCAGTGCATTAGTTCTAAGCTCAGATGCACCAGGATGATATTAAGTATGATATTCACGAACTTCGACACAACATATGCAAAACTTGGCATAGGTTAAGTTGCATAGTCTGGAAATAACATCATTTGAATGAAATCACTGGAATGTTTAGTGCAAGTGTCATCCAACGTAAAAGTCCAGAAGCTGAACTCAATAAACAATATATTTTCTGATTAGGCATTAATGCTGATTTCTATTGAATGCAAGTAAAATAACTCACTGGTCAGCATCTATAGGAAAATCAGAAGAAAAATATTAATGAGTTTAGGAACTACAATGCAATAACAGATAATTGACTCCATGATTATAGTGATACCTAACAACAGTATATATATATATATATATATATATATATATATATATATATCTCTCTCTCTCTCTATATATATATATATATATATATATATATATATATCTCTTTATATATATATATATATATATATATATATATATATATATATATAATTTTTATAGAAATCAACTGGAAATAAGAGAACATATATTCAGACAATATAAGAAAACTAAAATTTTTGTTGATTTTTAGGATAATACATTGTATATATTGAATTTAACAGAAAAATGTATAATGTTTGTATTTTGGGAAATTAAGGAACAATTGTCAAATACAATATTGATAATAACATAATAGTTCATTTACACACCGAAAATTAAGACACTTTTGCCACTTGTTGAGCAATGTAGGTTTTTTTTATCTTAAAGAATCTTAGTTAGTTTAAAAAATATATAGTTTGCAATAATTTTGTGAGGATCATATATTTAGCCAGCATTGGTCAAAATAAAAACAAAGTACCTCCCCAGAGACACGGGGTAGAGACTTGATATTTTAATCATAATAAGAAGTACATACTCTCCTTTGTCCCAACCCCCCCAATAAAACTAAGACAAGTTTACGAGAAGTTAATATTGACATATTCGGTTTCATCATCATCATCAACTCTCAAAAATATAAGATATAGACTTTATGTATATTATACAGATAAAGACGTCAATCACGAATACTTAAAATAACTTCTATATTATTGGGAAGGATTATATAACATTGGTAAATATTCCTAATAGAAAGACAAAACAAATTATATAATCATACCATTTTACTAACAAACTCAATACACGTTGCTCTATCGATCTTATCATGTGTTTCTTTCGTGCAAATTGTACATCATGGAAGAAATTGTATCACACCATAAAATATCTAACATATAGTGTTTGTATCGTTGATTTTCTTTTTCAGAAGAGGGTACGGTAGATGGCATTCGATGCCACCAGAGCGATGAAAGACCCTCACACTGGAAGTATGCTGTTGCAAAGGTTGCTGTTGCATGTGCACGTTTGAACTTTGAACCTGTACAGTGTGCTTTCATCGCAATGATTATCAAATTCCAGACTCGGAAAACATCCTCTTGTAACAACTGCAATGCAGAAATATGTTCAAATTAGATAATTCATGAATGATGAAACTGCATTTTGATTTTTTAAAAAGTCAAGAGCACTACTTGATAATGTATACAATATTATTTTATTTCACTGTATTTCCTGTGGCAACATGTATGAGACTAATGATACTCAGGGGCGGATCAATTATTCCTCAATGGAAGGGAGCACCAAACGCCACACATAATTACCTACCTATGTACCTAACTAACTAACTTACTGAGTAACTAACCACATACCTTAACTACATACAGGCAGACAGACAGGTGTATATACAAAATATAAATCATACACGTGTGACGCCCTTCTCCACACACCAGTTCCGGACATAGTGGAATGGAGGACTGGGTCTACCACAGGTACTGTAGTAGTACAATTGTCCATATACCATTTGGAAGATAAGAAGAGGAGCACAAGAATTTGTGTTAGCTGATGCTTTCCAAGCTTTTATTCCTTTGCTATATCGCTTAATATTGAAAGAGACTTGAAGAACTAAGATAACACCATATAGAATTGTGTTAAGACATGGCGCTTTGATGGCCTATGGTAACAGTTTCACCATTCCATGTCAAATACATTTGGATCAATTGGGCTTTTCTGCATCAGGTTCAAAATCTAACGCAAGTGAACAACAGGCCTAACTTCTGGAGCAAAATAGAGTTGTTCGGGGAAGAAAACCAGACATCATAAATAGCAGCTACTTTTTTGTCAATGATGTGATAACTTTGCATATATAAAATTAGAGACAAAACATCGCCCCCAATCGGACATATTTTTTTCAAGATAGCGACTTCTGTTGTGAATCATGTTTTCGGCTGTTATTTTACTATCATCAATATTTCATGAAATTGATGTAGCGTACTAGAGGCACTGTGTTGGGATCTATTAATCTTTACTATTTATCTTGTCACTTCGACCAATCATTGTGATTGTCTGATACATAAAGCCAATGCCAAAGCTCGAAGCATTTTGAATGATCTTGAATTAGGGTGGTGAAATGGAAAGTTTTCAGTTTCTTCCTTCTTACGATAGTGCAATAGTATGCACATTAAACAGAAAAGCTTAAAGGCACAAACTCAAGCAGTTTTTATATTTGCACAATATTCATACAGCATGTTATACATAACAACATTTTTGTAAGCATCGACAAATAGGAAACAAGTAACAAGCTACCCTAAAATTAACAGCAAAATATCTCTCCTTACTATACGGCAAACTATTAAGTTTTTGTGCCACAAAGATTCACCATGCTTTCAATTTGCATATACACAATTGATAGTTGAGAAACTGCTCTAAGCCCGCCCACTTTCATTTACATAAGGAAATCATTTCTAATATATCAAGATGAAATTGTAAGGACATGCTGAACTAAATATTTAAAAAATCAAAATTTGAGCAAAATTAGATCAATGGTTGCTATGTTAATTTAGCTTCAAGTTACCGTATATTCCCCATATTTTAGTTAAAACGTGGGAGTAAGTCCCATACAGCAACCCACATTATGAAACATTAGGCAATTACTCGTACCTGACTGAGCTTACAGTATTATAGAGGATCTATATCCTGGATCAGGTCACAAGGTCACAAATGACCTTGTTTTCATTTTTAAAAAAGCAACATCTACCACCACCCCAATCCCCACGAGACAAAAGTAAGATAATAAAAACCATGAACCCAAGACCAGTATAAACTCTTTCTTTTTCAAAAACCAACACCCTACCCTACAGAATATTTTCTTAGACTGTATGCCTCCTGGCTCTGCCACTACAAACTTGTTTTTATTTTTCAAAAACCAACACCCTACCACCCACCTCAACGAGCCAAAAGTATATTAATAGCAACTATGAGCCCAAGGCCACAACCATATCTTCTTTTTGTTTTTAAAAAACCAACATCAACACGAAAACATCTTCCCCCTATGCATCATAGTTTGGGCCACCACATTAAATGTTTTAAAAAAATAAACATTAAACATATGTGCTCCGAGGTTATTGTCACGGAATTGTATGATTTATTTCAATATGTATATGTGATCAAAAATGTATTCGGGTTTCATTTCCGACTAGAGCGTTACTCGAGGGTTGTTTATTTTTTTGGCTCTAGTTATTTTGAAATACATAGCGATTCACCCCATGCTGCACGTGCAAATTGCCTGCAGTGAAAACTTACGTACCTAGCTGCTGCGCATATCTATCACAGCTTGAGTACATATAGAGCAAATTCTCTATAAACAAATTACACTACGACGAGTCTTGTCAGAAAGCTTACCTCTTTACGGGAGCAAATCTTCAGCTGTAGAGGTATGTGAAATTTAAGATAGTATTCTTTATCACTATTCGTTTTATACGACATAAATGTTTCATATATTAGATGTTTTTGAATTTATTCTAAATTCTACAGAGAGTCAATACCTAGGTCATACAACGCCATGATATTAGAAATACTATAGTCTGGTTCAAGTTAGCTATTTGTTGTAACTGAACAGACGGATATTATTTAATTATACGCGGCATGCATTGAATGATTAATGTAATGTGTAATGAGATGCAATTCATGTGCGCGCATGCGCAACATATATCAATGCAAAAGTACTAACCGTGTCACATGTACTACACGGTTTAGTTGTTATACTTTTAGCTGTCCTTATGTATGGTTTGGTGTTGTGGAGTCGCAGAACTGTGTGGTTTCTTGTGACGTGTACGCTGTGTCTGGTGATGTTGTTTCGGAAGAGTGTACTGGTTTTCTCGATGCGAGGGACCAAGGCTTCTCGACCAGCGGGTCTGTGTTAAATGTGAAGGCTCTCGAGGGATCCTTCAACAGACTGGGAGGGGTGGACCATGCGTGGTGGCTCCTTGACCATGGACTAGAGCGGGTGGAACCGGAGATACATCTTGGTCGTCAAACGGGCGCCACGATAGTTATACATATTACGTGTTCCATTTTATTGTTATTTTCAATATTGCTATCTGTGCAAAATTACATGTATTCACATTTCAATATCGCTATATGTGTGATAGATTCATAATTTCATGCATTCCCATTTCAATTTCGTTATATGAACGATATATTCATAAATTCATACATATTCCAATATCGCTTGATGAATTGATAAATTGATGAGTTAACAAATTGATGAATAAATGAGTATTATATTGATAAGTGCATAAATCACATGCTTTGGTCACCCTTGATGCTTAATAAGACCTTGTTTATATTGGGGTGTAGTTCATATACTCTTATTTGTTGATTGGTGATAGGATGTTATTCACGTTTGTTTAAAATTCCATTCGTTAAATTCATCTTTGATTTTTCTCGTTGAGTTACTTGTTGTTGATAGCTCCTTGTTAGGAACTTTATAATTTTCCTTATCTTTTTGTTATAATGGTGTCAGATTTGTTCATCTTTAAATTGCGTTTATAAATAAACATCTTATTAACGCAGTTGCTTTCGGTGTCTTCACTAATCCAGCCCCAACCCGGCTTCATCCTGTGACAGTTATAACCATTACTGAAGAAATAATTAACTCCTACTGCTTTTGAAATGGGTGAGATATCGCCCGTGCTTTTTTAAGTCAGACACTCCTTGGGTTAAAACCCATATGCTAAATTAGATAAGTAACAGGGTATTAGATGCCAGCTCTGACATTATAACTTATTTTGTAAAAAGTTTACATTATTAAGTCCAGAGCTACTGAGACCATGACAAAGTAGCAGATGTGGGTGAGACACTGCAAGCCACGCTTTAATGAACAATTTAGTACAATATTAGGGTATTAAACCACATGCTAGAATAAGAGATGAATGCCTACTATCTATTATTTTAGATTTTCAAATTAAAACATTTGTAAAATAAGAAAGAAAATTTAAAATGTTAGATAAATAAATAATGTACTATCATTTAAGACAAATAACAAGCAGTACATCTTACCCATGTGCAGCAGTTTAAAACATTAAACTAGCTAACAAGAGTTATCCAAGTTAACAAAGCAAATTTAACAAGATACAAATATATTACAGTCACAAGATCATCCAGCACAGTTCAGTGGTATGCTGTGTGATACACATCCGTGCCAGACTATCGGTTAGAAACTGGCTGCAATGTCAAACTTACATACTGTTACAACAGTTGTCTATGATACCGTCGTAAGCCATGAGCAAAAAGAGAACGTTAGCAGAGCGTAGAGGATTTTTCGCCCGTAACTTGCGACAATGATTATACCCTGTAATCTGTCCTCCAGGCAAAACACAATAACCTCTCTCTCTCTCTGTACTATATGCAATTTGAGTGCTTTCTTTGGGTCTGTGTGTGAGTTGATCTGAGCGTTTTTAGTCTTTTACCAATCTCTCTCTCTCTCTCTCACACACACGCAGCTACCACATTTACGCTTTTTTATTTTCATGCGAGTATGAAATAAGGACACAATCTGAATCATTTTTTATTTCTAATTTATTATTACTTCATGAAATTGAAAAAGTCATGAAACGTAAAGAAATCTTTGTTGATTGTCTGATGATCTTATAATTCCCACATCATGAACACCAAGCTGACAACGTGATATACATACACGGAAACAATGTTTAAACTTAATCCTTTTCTTGTTAGTCATGGTAATTACAGCTTTAAGATACGAGAAATATTTCCGTGGGAGATAATCTTTTCTGCCAAGATTCTTGTTACACATAAACCATGTCCCATCATAGTTTCATGGGAACCGCATTGTATATCTTATCAACCGTTATCAAGGCATAATAATGAAATGAGGTCGACTGAAATAACACAAGAATATACATCATCTGTCACATACAATTGTCATTTCCTACTATTTTTGTCTGAAGTTAAGAAAGAAAGAAAAGGTACTTTATTTTTACCCCTTTGAAAATGCCTCTAGTTAGCGATATCATAGACCCCTTGCGACTATCAGTACACAATACATAACAACATATGGGATTCTCAATCCAAGCCAACGTCAATGTTTGTGTCTTCATTCAAAGATACACCTAACAAACAAAGTATCCCAGTCATACAAACTGATCGATATGAACAAGTAAACTATTGGTATCCTACTCTCTATGATAAAATGATTTCTCTCTAATTTATAAACTTAAAAGAGAGAAATCATATTAAAACCAACCCAAGTACACACAGGCACAAGGGATCAAACCTAGGAACCACAGGCACAAAACTATCTAGATTGTTACAAATATATAACAAATGTATTTCCAGAATGAAATATCGGATACAAGCCCTGTTCGTCAGATTTGTCGCCTCTTTTATTGAGAGGGTCCTTGCATCTGTCCGAATCTTCGCATTCGTAACAATCAAAGGCATTCGCTGTAAAGTTAGACATATAACCACAAAAGTGCACGAAAATTCGCACAATGAATGTGAAAGTTTCAAAAACGGCAATCGTGTAAATATGTTTTCGAACATTATTTACATCACAAATGCAAAATGAACAAGATAATGCACAGATGTAAAAGTACAATCAAGATTGCATTGAATGTTGCAAATAAGTTTTTCTAAAAACAGGTGCAAAGAAACAAAATAAGCGTCAAGATATAAATAATATCCAAGCTTATTATTAGTAAAGAAGTGATTATTACATACATAAATATAAATAAATGTGTATTTATTTATGTATTTATTTATTTCTTGATTTATAACATACCTAAGTTATTGCTTGAATAAGAAACTTAATATCCTTATGACTGAAAGAGAATTTTTAATGGTAATAATAAAATACTTCAACTTAGGAACACCTTTTTTCACATTCCTATATGTGTATGATTATGTTTTCTAGTATAGAACACCAGTGCATGATAATTCTATCTTGCCTCATATGTGGCCTTTATCCTGACTTGTGGACTATGCAGACCTTCTACTGCGATCATAGTGTGCACAACGTTGCAAAAGCTTCCCACTTTCAGTCATCACTTGAACATTCTTTTACAATAATTAAGATAAACATTAATTATAGCACAGTGGTTGAAGTTAAGTGTTCCACAAAGAAGCCGTTTTGCAATGATCGACCTAGCTACATGTACGTCTTCTTTAGTCCTTATCGAGTCAAAAAAGCTGTTGTTGTAAATGTTATTTTTTAAAAATTCATATTCTCATTATTATTTTTGAAGGATAAATCAATTCTAGATCAAAGTTGAATCGAGAACTATTTCATTATTTTTGTCTGTTTCAGTTAATCTTTTGGATAAAAGTGAACTTTACTTTTTGACTTGTTCACATTTGTATCATTGCACAAGCTATCTGCAGTAAGTGTATATTCAGACGCTGTGTATTGCCATTACCTTAGCAATTTCAACCACTGTTCTTTGAAAGTTAAAATCTGTTTAAAAGTCATTGAATGTTTACATTGAATATTTCAGTGTAAACCTAAATTGTTACGCACTATCTTAGGGCAAGAAAATGTTCAATAGGTGTTCTACCGTTTGAAAGTTACAGCAGTATTCACAATAAGCCATTATTACTTAGGCTTATTTTGTCGTTCATAAATTTGAGAAAAAGAATCCATCAGTATGCTTCAGTATATGATAGGGAACATCCACGCTCAGGATCAAAATTGTGCTTCAGACACTCGGCACAGCCTCGTGTCTGATGCAAAATTCTGACTCTCAGGTGGAAATTTCCTATCCTACACCGATGCATATGATGAATTATATTAATCTCAATTAATCTGAGTAACAAATATACCAAGAGTTGCAAAATCTCACATTACCTGATTGCAGGGAGACACCAAGCCCAAAGACAACCATGCACGTGACATCAAATATTCTCATTTTTACTGGAGGGTGTCTTTATGGGTTTTCAGTAATGTAAATTGCAGATCACTGCGTCTCCCACTTTAATATATATTGTGGGGTTTATGGGTTTACGTATTTATACAGAAATTTGATTTGGTCGATAGTCTGTACAGATTTTATCAAGGCAAGCTTTTAAAAATTTGCCCCTCCCATTGGTAAAACTATCGAATGATACTGCATCTAGCAAATTGAATAGATTGTTATCGGACTATTGATTGGTTGTTGTCTGCTTCTGAAATCTTTATTCCAGTCATGCTAATAATATATTAAAATAATTTCCTATGTACTAGAGGTTACAACAAAGGAGATACTACCGCTTAATTTTTAGTTTACACTGTGGAAAAGATGGATTCATCGTCGCGATAAGTAGGTATCAAATAGGTAGGACTAGCACACTCATGAAATTTATAAGAGTACATTCTATTGCGTAGGCTTCATTGACGCACAATATAAAACAATATCACTGTGATAAATTCTAATTTCATATCTCCTTATTTGTCAACATTGTCAGAGGTGATAGAAATATGTCATGATTTTAAGATAACTGGCTTAATTTATGTATTTGATGTTACATCTTTGCAACAATGCTACATAAAGTATGCGTTGTCTTTTTAGTGGTTTTCTTTGCTATTGTATTGATTTTCTCCATGTTCGTATGCCTATCTCCATATTCTTTATCTTATCCCTGTTTATAATATAAAGAGTTTCCATCCTTTGCAGTCAATGATATATGGGTATTTTACTTTGAGGAAACAATTTCAGCACATATAATCTTTCTCTTTAATGAATTATGGTATCTTACTGTTAATTTATATACAAAATATATTTTCTGGACAGATCTGCTTTAATTGATATTTCATGCAATCAATACATGTACTTGAAATAATTTATTATGCAGTAATTTAGAATGAGATTCTTATATCTGGGCATTCCTTTTTTATTCTTTCGGCTATTCATGTGTAAATATTTAAAACAGTACATGTCTTTCGGCTATTCATGTGTAAATATTTAAGACAGTACATGTCTTTCGCCTATTTCATGTGTAAATATTTAAGACAGTACATGTCTTTCGGCTATTCATGTGTAAATATTTAAGACAGTACATGTCTTTCGGCTATTCATGTGTAAATATTTAGGACAGTACATGTCTTTTGGCTATTCATATGTAAATATTTAAGACAGTACATGTCTTTCGGCTATTCATATGTAAATATTTAAGACAGTACAGGTCTTTCGGCTATTCATATGTAAATATTTAAGACAGTACATGTCTTTCGGCTATTCATGTGTAAATATTTAAGACAGTACATGTCTTTCGCCTATTCATGTGTAAATATTTAAGACAGTACATGTCTTTCGGCTATTCATGTGTAAATATTTAAGACAGTACATGTCTTTCACCTATTCATGTGTAAATATTTAAGACAGTACATGTCTTTCGGCTATTCATGTGTAAATATTTAAGACAGTACATGTCTTTCGGCTATTTCATGTGTAAATATTTAAGACAGTACATGTCTTTCGGTTATTTCATGTGTAAATATTTAAGACAGTACATGTTTTGTTTTTTTAGGTCTGGGCACTGTCATCAGATTTGATGGTAAGCATTGCCTTGTGCTTACCTTAAAACTACCAAACTACACACTTGTCTCAATAACATGGAAATGTATCTTCATCCCGAGATATATAGAGGATATCAACATTTTTGGAGTACATATAAGGAAATATTTCACAATGAATTTCGGTTTGCAATACACGCTCATCTATGCTCGATTTCTCCATCATTTTCAAACATGATTATGATTGTGATGAGAGTTAAATCGCTACTTAAACAATTGTATTACTATATTTTTAATCAAGAGCGTTTATCTGAAACTTTTTACCGTTTGTCGTAGAGTGTAACAGGTATACGATACTGTATGGGTGACACAATATCGAATAGCAAGAGGTCATGTAATTTCAGTCACTGATAATGAATGCATTAAATTATGTGGAAAAGTAATTATAACAGAGGCACATTCTGTTGTTTGGATTTCGATTTTAGGTATTTCTTGATGACGCCTACTCATTGATTACATAAATGTATACTAGAGGGTCTACAGAATGTATACTGTATGATCTGCTTATCCTGATGGAGAGAGAGAGAGGAGAAGAAGCAGAAGAAGAAAAATGAAATAGGTTTAAAAATGGAAATACAGGTTTGAATAACCTACATACTGGCAGATATATTTCCTAAACGGGAAAAGAAAGTAGCTTCAAATGTGATATCGCCACTGATACATTTCAATGTCACATTATGAAATATATAATAAATAACTCTACCAAAAGTATGTATTTTTCACCATAGAGACTTTTGTATATGCTAACCTGTTGTATAACCTTGAAATTTCTTTCTCGCACTTAAAACTTAAAAAGCCTATTCTTATGACTCTAGATCTTAAAATAATGTAACACTGGAAAACTGCACGGACTCATAGTCACTGTCTGGCAACATAATTAAGACAAACACGTGTTGTCAACAATGTACTCTGCCATTTTCTTTTAACTTTGACCTTACATTACCGTATGTAATTGTGTACGAGAAGAATTCATGATGAACATTATTTCCATATGGGACAAGCAGTATTGATGCAGTAGTTATTTATTATTGCAATTAAGAAAAGAAAACAATACATTTTTATCTTAATGATACTGTTCTACAACGATACATTTCAACAAGGATTTGGATTTCAAACTAGTATCGGCGAAGACAATTTCTTTTATTGTACAATATAGTCTAGAGTGCTTCCTGTTTCATTCTTCTAAAAATAACTTACAATGGGGCAATCTCAAAATTTTGAAAAGACATTTTTACATAATTATAACAACAACAACAATAATGACCAACACTTAATTATACTTGACATATTTACACATATTGTAAATGTGTATATATATATACAGTGTATATATATATATATATATATATATATATATATATATATATATATATATACACCGCTCCCTCAATAACTCACGCCCGGATAACTCGCGAACCCGCTTATAACGCGGACCAGACGTGGATCCCGTTTTTTTTAAACTATAAATTTTTTTTTAAAAGAAACAAAAAAACAAAAATTGACCCTATTTGTTGAAGGTAAAAAAAATCGCGATCAAAATTTAGTAAATGAAACCTTAATATATCACTCGTTTTATCGTCAAAACCAGTGGTTAGTACCCAGAAATTTGAATCATCATCATGAAATTTTCAACTTTTAATAAGAAGTCAAATATTTTGTTCAATTTTCTTTCCAAACAACATTTCAGTACACTATAAATAACAATATTCGACGAAATTTAGATCAATGAAAACGTCACTAAAGCCTACTGGTGGCAACACTTTAAAAATAAATACCAATTAAATAAGTTTTGTCAAGTGAAATATGTGTTTTAGTTCTATCTTTTAATTCGGTTTCAGTGTAATCATCATAAATGCAATAAGCCCTCTTGTATTCAAACGTGAAAATTAAAATTCAACCGACCCAACTATCGCCGCGAGCGTTTCCGTGAGAATCTAATTATGTGCCAACCTTTTTTGTTTTTATCTCCTACTTGCGGAAGTATATGTTGAGTTGTTACACTCAATTAATAGCAGACCTGCTTTGTATTATCACATTAATTACGTCTTTTGTATCAAATCAAACAAAGGGGGTGGAATAACAGAAAAGTTAAAAGGCGTCCAAATCCTGCCTGCGTAAGAGCTAGCGGTCACGGCCGTGTGTCAGGTCAACTCATTTCAATTGATCAAATGAACACTGTTATAAATATTATTATGTAAGTAATATAATTAAACTACCTTAAATTAGCCTACTCATTCACAAATGTAATCAAAGATAGTTAGGCAACCAAGCCAAATGAGTACTTGGAGAATAAAAGCTTTGTTTTACAGATGCGGTTCATTACGGAGAAGCGAGTTCCAGAGTTTGTATTGAACTTTCTAACATGCTACTCAGGGATTTCCTCAAGGTTGAGACGAAGTTTCACTGTTACTTGATATGAAATCACGGCATCCATATTTTACTTATGGAACAATAAATAAATCGAGGTTCGAAGTTGACGGTTGTTTCACGAAATAAATGTCAATAGTTTTTGAAAAAAGGAATCTTGTTTAGTTGTGAATCAACAACAACAAAAAGCAGTGACATAATACACAATGTATCGCGTACACGTGTTGTTCAAACCGCTTGGACTAATGTTATTAACGATCTTTCAGAGGTTCGTTATCTTGAAAATAAAGGTAATTTACACAGAAAAGCAAACAACTACATTAGAAAAAGCTCTTTATTGACAATTATTCCCAATGTAATTATAAAACGAGTATTCTGCCATTAAACAGCCCCGTTACCCACCCCCAATGCGGTTTTCTCGGTCCACCCTTTCTTAATTTTTTTGAGGTCCCTCGGTAACTCGCGCCCTCGCTTATAGTGCGGTCTATGTTTTTGGACCCTGTTGTGCGCGAGTTATCGAGGGAGCGGTGTATATATATATATATATAATAAATATTTTGAATTGTAGATTTTTGTATAATATCAAATATAATGTGTAATATGCCATTTATATTTCCTCCTTTTATTAATAAAATCACACATTTTTAACAAATATGGTGTTGAATTTATTTTTAAAAAATGGAATCACACCTCCACTTAATTACATCTCAAGAAGCAAATTATAAAAAAAAAATTTTGTCTATATTTTAAGAATTTATGAAAATAATTTCTTGTGTATAGCTTTCATTTATTTGATTAATAATAATAAAAATAATAAATATTTTCAAACATTGACTCAATTAGTTACAAAGAATGTTATCTTCTGGACCTCATTTATAAACATATATACCAGCTAGTAAGAAAAATTATCCTTTCACACTCACACAGACAGACATACATACACACATTACACTAATAGAAAAGACAAACTTCACTAAGTATGTAATTTTTTTAATTTCCTAAACAGGATTCCTAAATGTACTTGGATATATTGATGACATTTTTATCAAGAGCCAAGTACCACAGGAAAATGAAGCAGAGTATTTACTCAATAAAAATTTCCATTCTTTGAATGTTCTGGTATGAAATGTTTCTGTTTTTATTTCATCATCAAGAAGCTGTCATATTTACATGTGCAAGAAGTCAATGCAATAACATATTATATTGAATGGGAATAATACCCCTTACCAAACTTTCAAAAACATGCATAGAATATCACAGACTGAAAAAATAATTATAATTGTACACATTTACTTTTGGAGTGCAAAATGTAGACTACCATACAATTTATGAATGCACACACTATTCCCATCAGAAGATATAGACCACTCTCTCAATGATCCCTCTGTGGTCATGTGCTTTATTTACTAGGCTAGCTCATCTATGGAGTATGAGTAACTTTCCACGTGCTTTATCTATTAGGCAAGCTCATCTACAGGCTATGAGTAATTTTCCATGTTTGGTTCTTGTCTCTGGATGTTCACGTTTCTTCACCTTATGCAAAGACCACTTGTGCCACTACATACCCATGTGGTTCCAAATACCTTATCAGTCACTGTATCATGATATAAAAAATACTTACTGATGCATGCTAATGACAGAATAGGATTAATTTAAAAATGCACACTAATTTCTTTTAATTATAGCATTTATCCTTTGGTACAAGTGTGGGTTTTTTAATTTATTTGTGATTAGATTATCATCAGATTAAGCTATATTACATAAAAAATATGAATAAAAATGTGATCGGCTTATCACAAAATATGCAGTGATCATTAGATAATTATGGTGAACTATAATACTTGTAAAACACATATCCCCATGCTCCACTGCTTTTTCAAAACTAACTATCCACCAGTCAAAATCTAACTCTCTGATCAATGTACATTTGATTAGAATAGAAGCAGGGGCCAATTTAAGTTGAATACTAGTATATGAATTCATTTCTTAATGCCAGCTGTGTGTTTGTGTGCAGATATATACATATCTCTTTACTTCCAAAAATATGCCACCAGTGTCAATGATAGTTGCATGTATACATTAATTTTTTCATGCCTAATAAAATCATACAGAGTGAGGATCTCAATATCTAAAGTTGTGACCCTGACAAAGGGGTTACAACTGTATGGAACCAGTGGAATTGCTCATAGGTTCCATTCAGTGCTACCGGTTACATTTGTTAGCAGCTAGGTCAGTTTTCAACACACTAATTTTCATACATGTTTGTTGCAAATTGAGACTTATGTACAATTTTGTTTTGTTAAACTCACTCCTTAACCACACCCCAATGTCTGGTTGCACCAGAATTTAAAAAATGCTGTGCAAATTGAAAGATCACCTTAAATATTATCAACCGGTTAGGAATTTCTCTTGAATAGTTTAGGATGATTTCTGCATAATGACTTGTGCACATCTTTCACAACATCAAAATCATCACCAAATCATTGTTAAATATAAGGAATTTAATCAACCTATAACATGAAATTTCAGGACTGCACCATGGGATACTACTTGGTGACTCGGGTTACCCTTGCCAAAGTTTTCTTATGACACCATACCTAAATTTACCTAACTGAGCCTGATTTTTCACACATGATGATTAATTGTTGAAGAAGATATATTAATATACTATATTTAGAGCATACTCAATTACTAGTATGTCATAAGTAATTTGATTTTCGTCATCATTAATCAGCAGCATCAGCAATAGTATTAGTATAGTCAGAATACTATCTCATGAAGTACACTGCTAATGTAACATTAATCTGCCAAAAGTATCTTTTGAACACAATGGACAATACTCAAACAGCAAATGCAGTTCTAATGTTTGAGTATAGCTGATGTCACAAAAGTACCTTAAACCAGCCTGAATCAGCCACATCATGTAAGGATATAATTTCATTCAACATTATTTATTTGTGCAATATCATTATGTAGAAAACAAAACAGAATAATATAACTTGAAAATGAATGGAAAAAATGTGTTATATTTAATGATCACAGCTAGAATGTACAAGGATAGGTGATCCTCTACCTTCTCCATAACAATTTGGTAATTTACCACTATAAACACCTCCTAACTTTTCTTAAGTACAGTGGTCCCTCGCAATTTTGATAATATTTGAAATCTGATATTCAATTGATATTCACTGGAGTAACACACTGGACTTCTTGTTCTTCTGCAGGGCAACATAAAAGTCAGTACATTCCAATGTATCAGTGCTTCACACATATTGCCATCTGTGAAAAATAAATTGATATATCAATGCTGCATATTTTAATCGAGTGTTTGTCTTTCAATGAAAATTAAGGATAATATCTAAATATATTTGTGTATGTGGTTGGAGGTGGGGGTGTGGTGGTGTGGAGAAAGTGAAAGGTTGTGAGGAAGAGAGAAGGGACAATACTGAACCATCCAATTACAATGTTTGAAATGCATCATTTTGATTATCTTAATTTAAAATGACAATAGTTAAGAGTCCTTTCTATATGTGTGGTGGTGGTGGAGATAGTGATGGTGACAATGTAAAACATTCATAGTGATCGATTATTGTCTTAGTTTAACTTAGCCATATGTATATTTACAATTAATATATCTCTGAGTACATTTAAAAATATTTACTATTGTTGGTTCTACAAATATTGCAGTAATTGAAATAACAACACATTGTCATACTAGTGTCAAACAGTGAATGATTACAATAATTACAAATGCTCATTGTTTTGTTGTTTCAAATGATAACTTGTAACTACCAGTATGAACTTAGCGTCTTCTTTATACATTTCTTCTAGTTACATATAAGTATTCCTTTAAAACAGGGACAAATTCAGTACAAAAATACAAACATGCTGTGTTTCATGAATAATAATTAAACTGTTTGGAATTACCACTAATTGTATTCTTGTTTCTTACTTTGCTATCCTCAGTGAATGAGAGTAGTAAACTAAAAGAAGGAAAAAAAATCTCTTATGAAAAGATTAACTGAAAATAAAAATTTAACATGTTGTGTATGTAAATCAAAATCTAATTATCCAAACACAATTCATCATTCATGTCTAATATTAAAAACAAATATTTCATAATAATTTAGAAAAAAGTATAAATTCCAAAGAAATTGCAAATGTATGCAAAAATATGACTGTTCCTAATTCTGACAAATTTAAATATTGTAGTAGTACTCCTAACTTCTGTCAGCTTCATATGTCATTCTTATATTGTTATTTTTTATGAACATTAGTAGATAATATTATACACCTAAATGTTATTAAGTAAATCTTCCACATTTCTTTTCATATAAGGGAAGCCACTATATGAAAACAGAATTTGCAATTACACTTTCTTATTTAATGTGATAACTATGTGAAAAAATTACATAAATTTCAAGTAACATTTGAAAATAACATCATTGTGCTATGATTTCTATTTTTAAAAACTTATGACATTTTAAGGAACATAGTTAATTACTATATGATGTTTTATTAAATTCATAGTTCCAATTACTGTAATAAATATATACAAAAGTAGTGACAGAAATTAAAACCTATATACACAACAAAACACAGATCCAGTTAAGCTTTTATTTATAATTATAATGTTTGCCTAGGGGGACTGTCTGCTGCTACTGATGAAACTGTTTTGGTTCATTCTGTCAGTGAGTGATTCAGCGGTTACTGAATGGCACAACGTGGTTGTACAGAGGTCACAGCTGGGCTGTGAAACTCTCTGACAGAATGTTATGGATAACCCTTGAGTAAAGTTTCTTCAGCAAAAACTGAAGGAGCCCAGCGAAGACTGGGCTGTCCAACAAAGGTTGGGATGACAGCAGCAACTGTGTGGACTTCACTCAATGGGTTAAGTTTGAACACGCCATATAGCGCTGACATTAGATTCTTGGGTGAATAAATGGAATGGAATGAAGTGAATGCCTTTTATTTAGGGTAAGCAACATGCAGCAGCACAGACATTCCCGTGTCCATTGAACACTGTAGGCGTTGAGGTGGGGATGGCGGCGGTTCGACAGAAATATGCGAGCTGTCGCTCTCCACTCCAAACTAAGAACAATTGAACAAAAACGCTGCATGTGACAGCTGGTTTTGATTGGCTGGCAAGTGATGTATTAATATAGCTCATGCATATTAATGTGGACTATTTGCAGGAATGGTAGTGAATGGGTCACCTATTGCTGTGTATAAACTATGCTTAAGCAATCGCATAAGCAACAATTTATACACAACAAAACACATCCAGTTAAGCTTTTATTTATAATTATAATGTTTGCCTAGGGGGACTGTCTGCTGCTACTGATGAAACTGTTTTGGTTCATTCTGTCAGTGAGTGATTCAGCGGTTACTGAATGGCACAACGTGGTTGTACAGAGGTCACAGCTGGGCTGTGAAACTCTCTGACAGAATGTTATGGATAACCCTTGAGTTAAGTTTCTTCAGCGAAAACTGAAGGAGCCCAGTGAAGACTGGGCTGTCCAACAAAGGTTGGGATGACAGCAGCAACTGTGTGGACTTCACTCAATGGGTTAAGTTTGAATACGCCATATAGCGCTGACATTAGATTCTTGGGTGAATAAATGGAATGGAATGAAGTGAATGCCTTTTATATAGGGTAAGCAACATGCAGCAGCACAGACATTCCCGTGTCCATTGAACACTGTAGGCGTTGAGGTGGGGATGGCGGCGGTTCGACAGAAATATGCGAGCTGTCGCTCTCCACTCCAAACTAAGAACAATTGAACAAAAACGCTGCATGTGACAGCTGGTTTTGATTGGCTGGCAAGTGATGTATTAATATAGCTCATGCATATTAATGTGGACTATTTGCAGGAATGGTAGTGAATGGGTCACCTATTGCTGTGTATAAACTATGCTTAAGCAATCGCATAAGCAACAATTTATACACAACAAAACACATCCAGTTAAGCTTTTATTTATAATTATAATGTTTGCCTAGGGGGACTGTCTGCTGCTACTGATGAAACTGTTTTGGTTCATTCTGTCAGTGAGTGATTCAGCGGTTACTGAATGGCACAACGTGGTTGTACAGAGGTCACAGCTGGGCTGTGAAACTCTCTGACAGAATGTTATGGATAACCCTTGAGTTAAGTTTCTTCAGCGAAAACTGAAGGAGCCCAGCGAAGACTGGGCTGTCCAACAAAGGTTGGGATGACAGCAGCAACTGTGTGGACTTCACTCAATGGGTTAAGTTTGAATACGCCATATAGCGCTGACATTAGATTCTTGGGTGAATAAATGGAATGGAATGAAGTGAATGCCTTTTATATAGGGTAAGCAACATGCAGCAGCACAGACATTCCCGTGTCCATTGAACACTGTAGGCGTTGAGGTGGGGATGGCGGCGGTTCGACAGAAATATGCGAGCTGTCGCTCTCCACTCCAAACTAAGAACAATTGAACAAAGACGCTGCACGTGACAGCTGGGAATGTTTTGATTGGCTGGCAAGCGATGTATTAATATAGCTCATGCATATTAATGTGGACTATTTGCAGGAATGGTAGTGAATGGGTCACCTATTGCTGTGTATAAACTATGCTTAAGCAATCGCATAAGCAACAATAGTTTTTTCATCCAGTTTAGTTTGAAATACTTGACAAAATTTATAAAGAGGTAAATGGTGTATTAAATTGTTTAAAAAAATGCTAAATCATCTTACCTCTTTGCTTCAGATTGGCATATTTTTTTTCTGATTTCATCACGAGTCCATGGGATTGAGATGCTCTGACTGAAAAATGAGGAATTATAAAGTGTATAGATCGTTTCATATTATATTCTACATGCTGCATGTTGTTTTTTTATAAATACAAATTGAAGATATTAGGATGAAAATCATCAGTTATTTTTAGGCAGTGTAAAGACTGAGGTATTATTTATAACAGTTAATAATTTTCATTTTTAAGGAATCTTTCTATTAGTTAGTCTGTACTGATTATATAATAAATATAACAAATTTTTAATAGATTCAATATTAAAGATTGAAACAAATCATACAATATCAAAATCAACTTGTAATAATAACAATACTAAGATTAATAATAATAATAATAATAATATTATTATTATTATTATTATTATTATTACAACTACTACTTTTATTAATTGCATTTATTACAAATACAAATGATATTATGATTATGATTATTATTATTATTGGAAGCAACTTATTAAACCAGCCATGAAAAAAAAACATACATCTTTAAAAATAAACATCTTGTATGTTTGATTTTGTTTTATACATGTGAGAACATACAAAATCAACAAGAGTTAAATTTGTCTGGGATTACTCCTGTGATGCATTGTTTACATTCAGTTTGTGTGTATTCTAAAGAAATTAATGCGTTTCAATCTAAAATAAGTGATAAAATATTGTTTACTATAAGAAATAGTACAATCTGCATACATTATAAGTTCTAATTTGTAAAATCCTAATTATGATCGATCTATATCGTATACTGATACTGGCAATATATTATACATTACATACCCATTAACATTTAAACTTCTTCCCATGCTCTTTCTTTCACTAAAAGTCCCTGCTGACTCCCCTTAAATGTTCCAAAAGAGCAGTTTCTCTTTTCCTAACTTCTGATAATAAAAGGATTTCTTGCTCTTTATCCCATATAAGGCAACTTTTTTGGCACAGCGTTCGTATCTCCTGTGGAGGACGCCATGATTATTTACATTGGATACACATGACAGGTACTAGACACCTTTTTCTTGTCACCTTGCTGAAGAGCATTAAAGTGACATAACATGTCACGTGATTCAAGTAAAACAATCAACTCAAGATCCCGAGTTTTGTACTCTGAGAAGAATATCTTGAAAGCAGGTCAAGATCCACTTTTGAGACCAATTACTTCATGCAGTTATAATTCCAACTCCAAATATCGAGTTCCTACTCCAGTTTCAGGTTCTTCTGAGATCTTGGGGCCTGAAGTCCTGACCATAGAGAAGTAACCAAATTCGACAAAACAATCCTGACCCACACGTGTGACAACTGTATCCCTCGCAGAAACTCGATGCGCACTACCATCCAAATCCAGTATGTGTTGAATGCAACTTCCTGTCCTTGGAAGGGATACAAACTCCACACTAAATTAATGACAAGACTTACAGCATAGAAAATCAATGCGCACTACTAACCACAACAACAAAAAACAATCTGAATCCGTCCTGAAGTCCTGACCATGCAGAAGAAACCAAATCCAACAAAACAATCCTCATCCATGCATGTGTGACAACTGTGTCCCTCACAAAAACTCTGTGAGAACTAGCATCTAAAAAAATCCAATCCGTGTTGAATGCGACCTCCTGCACTTGGAAGGAATAGAAGTTCCAGACTATGTTGATGAGAAGACATTCCAATGTTTACAAGCAGTGTGCACTACCAAACCACAACAACAAAAAACAATCTTAATCCGTCCGAAGTCCTGACCATGTAGAAGAAACCAAATCCGAGAAAACAATCCTGACCCATGCATGTGTGACAACTGTGTCCATTGCAGAAACTCTATGTGCAATACCATCCCAAAAATCCAATCTGGGTTGAATGCAACTTCCTGTTCTTCGAAAGAGATACAAGTTCCAGACTATGTTGATGACGACTTTCCAGCATTGACAATCGGTGCACTCAACCAAACCACAACCACAGAAAAACAATAAAAATCTGTCATGAAACCCTGACCATGGAGGAGAAGTAAAATCTGACAAAACAATTCTGACCCAAGCATGTGTGACAACTGTGTCCCTAGCAAAAACTCCATGTGCACTACCACTGAAAAAATCCAATCCTTGTTGAATGTGACTTCCTCTCCTTCGAAGAGATACAAGTTCCAGACTACGTTGATGACAAGACTTTACAGCGTTGAAAACCAGTGCACATCAAACCACAACAACAAAAAAACAATCAGAATCCCTCCTGAAGTCCTGACCATGCAGAAAAAACTAACAAAAAAACCCCCTAATCCGACAAAAGAATCCTGACCCATGCATGTGTGACAACTGTGTCACTCACAGAAACAAGGTGTGCACTAGCATCCAAAAAATCCAATCCGTGTAGAATGCGACTTCCTGTCTTTCGAAGGGATACAAGTTCCAGACTATGTTGATGACGAGACTTACCAGCATTGAGAACCAGTCCAATCTACCAAACCACAACCACAAAAAATAATTTAAATCTGTCCTCAAGTACTGACCATATAGAAGAAACCAAATCCGACAAAACAATCCCGACCCACACGTGTGACAACTGTGTCCCTTACAGAAACTCAGTGTGCACTACCATCCAAAAAATCCAACCCATGTTGAATACAACTTCCTGTCCTTGGAAGGGATACAAGTTCCAGACTACAGTGATGACAAGAATTTCCAGCATTGAGAACCAGTGCACACTACCATACCAAAACAAAAAAAAAAACAATCTGAATCCGTCCAGAAGTCCTGACCTTGGAGAACACACCAAATCTGACAAAACAATCAAGACCTATGCAAGACTGACAACTGTGTCCCCCACGGAAATTGGGAAATTGTGTTTCGAGGACAGTCAGTTTACACTTTTTGCAGTAAATCAAAGTCAAACTAATATATCTTCAAGAAAGGGATACCTTAAACTTACTCAGCAAAATATTATCAAGTTTCATGTACTACTAACAAATTTGTAGCCATCTGAAATGATGCACTGTTGCTGTTCGGCAATGTGCGACTTTGAGGCCTAATGTGCCTACAAGTGAGAAATTCAATTTGTAATAACTTTTTCATGGAGCCTCTGTGCATTCAAGCCACTTCAACTGCTATGGCCTGTTCTCGGTACCAATTCATACCTGAAAAGGACAACAGAATGTCAGGGCTTTGGAGGAATGATACTACACGATAATGAAAACATGGCAGATGCATGGAATACATCTCAAAAGTATCATCACCAAGCATACCCCCATTGCAAACTTTGGGCCCCATCTACTTGAATATACCTTCCTATCTGTGGAATGGAATAAACAAGACACAACACAAGAAATCCAATCCAAAGCATTCCACAACAATATCCATTGCAGAGAAGATGTGCCCTCTACTAAACAGTCTCGGTCTACATGAATATACCATCCCGTCCGTGGTATGGAAATAACGTGAAACAACACAACCAGTTGAGATGCAAATAGTACTGAATAGACTCCATCAACATGAATACACCTTTATGACCACGGAACAGAACAAACATCAAACAAAAGAAGCAATGCATTCCATAATCAGGAGTATGGATGTGTCCACTAATGAACAGTCCCCATCTATATCAATATATCTTCCTGTCTATGGTATGGAATAAACATGAAACAACACAAGCAATCCAATCCAAAGCATTCCACAACAATGTCCATAACAAGCAACATGTGCATACTCCAGAATATAAACCAGCTACATGAATACAATTTCATGACCAAAATCTGAACCAACATGAAGCTACTTACGCAATCCAATTCAAAGCATTCCACAACAATGTCAATTGCAGACACAATGTGCACACTGGTGAACAGACTCAATGTATGTGAATATGCCTTCCTGATACATGGTTCACACCCTTTTATGAAAATATTGGGTAAGGACTTTATAAGGAAAAATGTCTTGAATGTAAGGACCAAACATCGAATTAAACACAACCATGAATTAATAAGAAAAGGTCAATTAAGTTATACAATATGGCTAGTTAAACTCACAGTAATGAAATATTCAATAACATTAATCCAAAAACACAACTTAAAGTAGTCAATTATTAATATGCAGCTCAATATTCAAACAACTATTTGCAATGATACACAAATGGTCTTTGAAATGTCAGTGCTTGAGCTGTTGGAGCCTACTCTCAAGTTCCCTTTCAAGCTCAGTCAGAGAAAAGTTTGCTTTTCTTCTGCACAACTACAAAAACTGTTTGCTTTAACAATACAATCTATCTTTCCAGTTGTCTCACATTTGTCAGCAAGTTCAATGGAACCACAAGCCAAATTTTCAATGTCTCTCTTCAGCCTCTTAGTGTTATTTCATAAAAAAACAACTCCGCCTCTTCTACCTTTCTCTTCTTGCTGCACCATTCCTTTTCTTCTTTCTCCTCCTGCTCGCTCAAGTACCTCATATCTCAACTTTCCATCTCCGGAATAATGTGTCACTTAACAAGTAATACAAACTTTTGAAATACCACTTTTGACACGATGTACTCTTTAAAATGACTCCTTGCAATACGAGTATCATCATTCTGATTTTCACAGATGATATTTTTGTTAACAGAAAAGCCCCTTTCAAAAGAAGCTTGGCCAGGACTCCTTGTGTTGTTTTGTGTATGTTGCATTCCAAAGTCAAGAAGGCTTATGCATGTAGATTGGGCCCCATCTACATGAATATGCCTTCCTGTCCGTGCAACTCGGCCGATTCGGTACCACCATACTAGTGAATTATTCAGTAGTGTACATGTCTTCACTGCAATGGACATTCCTGTGCAATGATTCAGGTAGGATTGCTCATCTTGTTTTTTGTTTGTTCCATTCCAAGATCAGGAAGGCACATCCATGTAGACTGGGCCCCATCTATATGAATATGCCTTCCTGTCAATCCAATGGAATAAACATGAAACAACATAAGCATCGGAATGAACTCCTTCTGTTGTTTTGTGTATGTTGCATTCAAAAGTCAAGAAGGCTTATGCATGTAGATTGGGCCCAATATACATGAATATGCCTTCCTGTCCGACCAATGGAATAAACATGAAACAACACAAGCATTGGAGTGAATTGCTTGTGTTGTTTTGTGTTTAATCCATTCCAAAGTCAGGAAGGCGTATGCATGCAGATTGGGCCCCATCTACATGAATATGCCTTCCCGTCCGTGCAATGGAATAAACTTGAAACAAAATAAGCATTGAAGTTAATTCCTTGTGTTGTTTTCGGTTTTGTTCCTTTCCAAAGTCAAGAAAGCTTATGCATGTAGATTGGGCCCAATCTACATGAATACGACTTCATGTCCGTCCAATGGAATAAACATGAAACAACACAAGCATTGGAGTGAATTGCTTGTGTCGTTTTCTGTTTCTTCCATTCCAAAGTCAGGAAGGCTTATGCATGTAGATTGGGCCCCATCTACATGAATATGCCTTCCTGTCCATACAATGGAATAAACATGAAACAAAATAAGCATTGGAGTTAATTTCTTGTGTAGTTTTCGGTTTGTTCCATTCCAAAGTCAAGAAGGCTTATGCATGTAGATTGGGCCCCATCTACATGAATATGCCTTCCTCTCAGTGCAATGGAATAAACCTGAAACAACACAAGCACTGGAGTGAATTGCTTGTGTTGGTTTGTGTTTGTTGCGTTCCAAAGTCAAGAAGGCTTATGCATGTAGATTGGGCCCCATCTACATGAATATGCCTTCCTGCAATACGAGTATTATCATTCTGATTTTCACAGATGATATCTTTGTTAACAGAAAAGACCATTTAAACAGAAGCTTGGCCAAGACTCAAGATTACCAGCTTTCTTGTGACTTCCCACAGCTCGGGATATTATTCGGCCAAGGTAGTGTAAAGAAGATGTCCAACCTATCTTTAGTTTTATTAAATGAATCTAAACGTCCTGTCTCACTTTGTTCAAATGCAGTCAATGATGACAAAATGTCGTCACAAAAGCAAGATAGAAGCAATATTGTACTAACCGGTAATTTACTAGGGAATTATTGAAAGACATTTTACGTCTCTGTTGGTGATTTTTACCTTGTGCATCTTTTTCCGCTGCTGATTTCCCCATAGAGGCCACTGAGAAGAAAAAAAACTTTGCTACATAAAGAACACATAGCTGAATTTGGATCCTTTTCAACCGATCATAACCAAGATTGTCATTCCGGCTTTACTACCCATAACAAACTGAAACTACAAAAACCTGGCATTTTTAACGAATGCAGCAACATCAAATCAACTTTAATGTCTTAAATAAATATTCCCGCAATGAAGACCAAGACTCAAACTATGCATGTCGACGACATTTCATCTGATTTAATGACCTCTGATCTTGCAAATTATCTCGTGGGATATCGTACTCTTAACACTGTACACTGATCCCTCGTCACAACTCAGCCGATTCGGTAACAACAATACTAGTGAATTATTCGGGAGTGTACATGTCTTCACTGCAATGGACATTCCTGTGCAATGATTCAAGTTGGATAGCTCATCTTGTTTTTTGTTTGTTCCATTCCAAGATCAGGAAGGCACATCCATGTAGACTGGGCCCCATCTATATGAATATGCCTTCCTGTCCATGCAATGGAATAAACATGAAACAACATAAGCATCGGAATGAACTCCTTGTGATGTTTTGTGTATGTTGCATTCAAAAGTCAAGAAGGCTTATGCATGTAGATTGGGCCCAATCTACATGAATACGACTTCATGTCCGTCCAATGGAATAAACATGAAACAACACAAGCATTGGAGTGAATTGCTTGTGTCGTTTTCTGTTTCTTCCATTCCAAAGTCAGGAAGGCTTATGCATGTAGATTGGGCCCCATCTACATGAATATGCCTTCCTGTCCGTGCAATGGAATAAACATGAAACAAAATAAGCATTGGAGTTAACTCCTTGTGTACTTTTCGGTTTGTTCCATTCCAAAGTCAAGAAGGCTTATGCATGTAGATTGGGCCCCATCTACATGAATATGCCTTCCTCTCAGTGCAATGGAATAAACCTGAAACAACACAAGCACTGGAGTGAATTGCTTGTGTTGGTTTGTGTTTGTTGCATTCCAAAGTCAAGAAGGCTTATGCATGTAGATTGGGCCCCATCTACATGAATATGCCTTCCTGCAATACGAGTATTATCATTCTGATTTTCACAGATGATATCTTTGTTAACAGAAAAGACCCTTTAAACAGAAGATTGGCCAAGACTCAAGATTACCAGCTTTCTTGTGACTTCCCACAGCTCGGGATATTATTCGGCCAGGGCAGTGTAAAGATGTCCAGCCTATCTTTAGTTTTATTAAATGAATCTAAACGTCCTGTCTCACTTTGTTCAAATGCAGAAAATGATGACAAAATGTCGTCACAAAAGCAAGATAGAAGCAATATTGTACTAACCGGTAATTTACTAGGGAATTATTGAAAGACATTTTACATCTCTGTTGGTGATTTTCACCTTGTGCATCTTTTTCCGCTGCTGATTTCCCCATGGAGGCCACTCAGAAAACAAAAACTTTGCTACATAAAGAACACATAGCTGAATTTAGATCTTTTTCAACCGATCATAACCAAGATTGTCATTCCAGCTTTAATACCCATAACAAACTGAAACTACAAAAACCTGGCATTTTTAACGAATGCAGCAACATCAAATCAACTCTAATGTCTTAAACAAATATTCCTGCAATGAAGACCAAGACTCAAACTATGCATGTCAACGACATTTCATCTGATTTAATGACCTCTGATCTTGCAAATTATCTCATGGGATATCGTACTCTTAACAATGTACACTGATCCCTCGTCACAACTCAGCCGATTCGGTACCACAATACTAGTGAATTATTCGGTAGTGTACATGTCTTCACTGCAATGGACATTCCTGTGCAATGATTCAAGTTGGATAGCTCATCTTGTTTTTTGTTTGTTCCATTCCAAGATCAGGAAGGCACATCCATGTAGACTGGGCCCCATCTATATGAATATGCCTTCTGGTCCATGCAATGGAATAAACATGAAACAACATAAGCATCGGAATGAACTCCTTGTGATGTTTTGTGTATGTTGCATTCAAAAGTCAAGAAGGCTTATGCATGTAGATTGGGCCCAATCTACATGAATACGACTTCATGTCCGTCCAATGGAATAAACATGAAACAACACAAGCATTGGAGTGAATTGCTTGTGTCGTTTTCTGTTTCTTCCATTCCAAAGTCAGGAAGGCTTATGCATGTAGATTCGGCCCCATCTACATGAATATGCCTTCCTGTCCGTGCAATGGAATAAACATGAAACAAAATAAGCATTGGAGTTAATTCCTTGTGTAGTTTTCGGTTTGTTCCATTCCAAAGTCAAGAAGGCTTATGCATGTAGATTGGGCCCCATCTACATGAATATGCCTTCCTCTCAGTGCAATGGAATAAACCTGAAACAACACAAGCACTGGAGTGAATTGCTTGTGTTGGTTTGTGTTTGTTGCATTCCAAAGTCAAGAAGGCTTATGCATGTAGATTGGGCCCCATCTACATGAATATGCCTTCCTGCAATACGAGTATTATCATTCTGATTTTCACAGATGATATCTTTGTTAACAGAAAAGACCCTTTAAACAGAAGCTTGGCCAAGACTCAAGATTACCAGCTTTCTTGTGACTTCCCACAGCTCGGGATATTATTCGGCCAAGGTAGTGTAAAGAAGATGTCCAACCTATCTTTAGTTTTATTAAATGAATCTAAACGTCCTGTCTCACTTTGTTCAAATGCAGAAATGATGACAAAATGTCGTCACAAAAGCAAGATAGAAGCAATATTGTACTAACCGGTAATTTACTAGGGAATTATTGAAAGACATTTTACGTCTCTGTTGGTGATTTTTACCTTGTGCATCTTTTTCCGCTGCTGATTTCCCCATAGAGGCCACTGAGAAGAAAAAAAACTTTGCTACATAAAGAACACATAGCTGAATTTGGATCCTCTTCAACCGATCATAACCAAGATTGTCATTCTGGCTTTACTACCCATAACAAACTGAAACTACAAAAACCTGGCATTTTTAACGAATGCAGCAACATCAAATCAACTCTAATGTCTTAAACAAATATTCCCGCAATGAAGACCAAGACTCAAACTATGCATGTCAACGACATTTCATCTGATTTAATGACCTCTGATCTTGCAAATTATCTCGTGGGATATCGTACTCTTAACACTGTACACTGATCCCTCGTCACAACTCAGCCGATTCGGTACCACAATACTACTGAATTATTCGGTAGTGTACATGTCTTCACTGCAATGGACATTCCTGTGCAATGATTCAAGTTGGATAGCTCATCTTGTTTTTTGTTTGTTCCATTCCAAGATCAGGAAGGCACATCCATGTAGACTGGGCCCCATCTATATGAATATGCCTTCTTGTCCATGCAATGGAATAAACATGAAACAACATAAGCATCGGAATGAACTCCTTGTGATGTTTTGTGTATGTTGCATTCAAAAGTCAAGAAGGCTTATGCATGTAGATTGGGCCCAATCTACATGAATACCACTTCATGTCCGTCCAATGGAATAAACATGAAACAACACAAGCATTGGAGTGAATTGCTTGTGTCGTTTTCTGTTTCTTCCATTCCAAAGTCAGGAAGGCTTATGCATGTAGATTGGGCCCCATCTACATGAATATGCCTTCCTGTCCGTGCAATGGAATAAACATGAAACAAAATAAGCATTGGAGTTAACTCCTTGTGTACTTTTCGGTTTGTTCCATTCCAAAGTCAAGAAGGCTTATGCATGTAGATTGGGCCCCATCTACATGAATATGCCTTCCTCTCAGTGCAATGGAATAAACCTGAAACAACACAAGCACTGGAGTGAATTGCTTGTGTGGGTTTGTGTTTGTTGCATTCCAAAGTCAAGAAGGCTTATGCATGTAGATTGGGCCCCATCTACATGAATATACCTTCCTGCAATATGAGTATTATCATTCTGATTTTCACAGATGATATCTTTGTTAACAGAAAAGACCCTTTAAACAGAAGCTTGGCCAAGACTCAAGATTACCAGCTTTCTTGTGACTTCCCACAGCTCGGGATATTATTCGGCCAGGGCAGTGTAAAGATGTCCAGCCTATCTTTAGTTTTATTAAATGAATCTAAACGTCCTGTCTCACTTTGTTCAAATGCAGAAAATGATGACAAAATGTCGTCACAAAAGCAAGATAGAAGCAATATTGTACTAACCGGTAATTTACTAGGGAATTATTGAAAGACATTTTACATCTCTGTTGGTGATTTTCACCTTGTGCATCTTTTTCCGCTGCTGATTTCCCCATGGAGGCCACTGAGAAGAAAAAAAACTTTGCTACATAAAGAACACATAGCTGAATTTGGATCTTTTTCAACCGATCATAACCAAGATTGTCATTCCGGCTTTACTACCCATAACAAACTGAAACTACAAAAACCTGGCATTTTTAACGAATGCAGCAACATCAAATCAACTCTAATGTCTTAAACAAATATTCCCGCAATGAAGACCAAGACTCAAACTATGCATGTCAACGACATTTCATCGGATTTAATGACCTCTGATCTTGCAAATTATCTCGTGGGATATCGTACTCTTAACACTGTACACTGATCCCTCGTCACAACTCAGCCGATTCGGTACCACAATACTACTGAATTATTCGGTAGTGTACATGTCTTCACTGCAATGGACATTCCTGTGCAATGATTCAAGTTGGATAGCTCATCTTGTTTTTTGTTTGTTCCATTCCAAGATCAGGAAGGCACATCCATGTAGACTGGGCCCCATCTATATGAATATGCCTTCTGGTCCATGCAATGGAATAAACATGAAACAACATAAGCATCGGAATGAACTCCTTGTGATGTTTTGTGTATGTTGCATTCAAAAGTCAAGAAGGCTTATGCATGTAGATTGGGACCCATCTACATGAATACGACTTCATGTCCGTCCAATGGAATAAACATGAAACAACACAAGCATTGGAGTGAATTGCTTGTGTCGTTTTCTGTTTCTTCCATTCCAAAGTCAGGAAGGCTTATGCATGTAGATTGGGCCCCATCTACATGAATATGCCTTCCTGTCCGTGCAACGGAATAAACATGAAACAAAATAAGCATTGGAGTTAATTCCTTGTGTACTTTTTGGTTTGTTCCATTCCAAAGTCAAGAAGGCTTATGCATGTAGATTGGGCCCCATCTACATGAATATGCCTTCCTCTCAGTGCAATGGAATAAACCTGAAACAACACAAGCACTGGAGTGAATTGCTTGTGTTGGTTTGTGTTTGTTGCATTCCAAAGTCAAGAAGGCTTATGCATGTAGATTGGGCCCCATCTACATGAATATGCCTTCCTGCAATACGAGTATTATCATTCTGATTTTCACAGATGATATCTTTGTTAACAGAAAAGACCATTTAAACAGAAGCTTGGCCAAGACTCAAGATTACCAGCTTTCTTGTGACTTCCCACAGCTCGGGATATTATTCGGCCAAGGTAGTGTAAAGAAGATGTCCAACCTATCTTTAGTTTTATTAAATGAATCTAAACGTCCTGTCTCACTTTGTTCAAATGCAGTCAATGATGACAAAATGTCGTCACAAAAGCAAGATAGAAGCAATATTGTACTAACCGGTAATTTACTAGGGAATTATTGAAAGACATTTTACGTCTCTGTTGGTGATTTTTACCTTGTGCATCTTTTTCCGCTGCTGATTTCCCCATAGAGGCCACTGAGAAGAAAAAAAACTTTGCTACATAAAGAACACATAGCTGAATTTGGATCCTTTTCAACCGATCATAACCAAGATTGTCATTCCGGCTTTACTACCCATAACAAACTGAAACTACAAAAACCTGGCATTTTTAACGAATGCAGCAACATCAAATCAACTCAAATGTCTTAAATAAATATTCCCGCAATGAAGACCAAGACTCAAACTATGCATGTCAACGACATTTCATCTGATTTAATGACCTCTGATCTTGCAAATTATCTCGCGGGATATCGTACTCTTAACACTGTACACTGATCCCTCGTCACAACTCAGCCGATTCGGTACCACAATACTAGTGAATTATTCGGTAGTGTACATGTCTTCACTGCAATGGACATTCCTGTGCAATGATTCAAGTTGGATAGCTCATCTTGTTTTTTGTTTGTTCCATTCCAAGATCAGGAAGGCACATCCATGTAGACTGGGCCCCATCTATATGAATATGCCTTCCTGTCCATGCAATGGAATAAACATGAAACAACATAAGCATCGGAATGAACTCCTTGTGATGTTTTGTGTATGTTGCATTCAAAAGTCAAGAAGGCTTATGCATGTAGATTGGGCCCAATCTACATGAATACGACTTCATGTCCGTCCAATGGAATAAACATGAAACAACACAAGCATTGGAGTGAATTGCTTGTGTCGTTTTCTGTTTCTTCCATTCCAAAGTCAGGAAGGCTTATGCATGTAGATTGGGCCCCATCTACATGAATATGCCTTCCTGTCCGTGCAATGGAATAAACATGAAACAAAATAAGCATTGGAGTTAATTCCTTGTGTACTTTTCGGTTTGTTCCATTCCAAAGTCAAGAAGGCTTATGCATGTAGATTGGGCCCCATCTACATGAATATGCCTTCCTCTCAGTGCAATGGAATAAACCTGAAACAACACAAGCACTGGAGTGAATTGCTTGTGTTGGTTTGTGTTTGTTGCATTCCAAAGTCAAGAAGGCTTATGCATGTAGATTGGGCCCCATCTACATGAATATGCCTTCCTGCAATACGAGTATTATCATTCTGATTTTCACAGATGATATCTTTGTTAACAGAAAAGTCCCTTTAAACATAAGCTTGGCCAAGACTCAAGATTAGCAGCTTTAATTGTGACTTCCCACAGCTTGGGATATTATTCGGCCAGGGCAGTGTCAAGATGTCCAGCCTATCTTTAGTTTTATTAAATGAATCTAAACGTCCTGTCTCACTTTGTTCAAATGCAGAAAATGATGACAAAATGTCGTCACAAAAGCAAGATAGAAGCAATATTGTACTAACCGGTAATTTACTAGGGAATTATTGAAAGACATTTTACATCTCTGTTGGTGATTTTCACCTTGTGCATCTTTTTCCGCTGCTGATTTCCCCATGGAGGCCACTGAGAAAAAAAAAACTTTGCTACATAAAGAACACATAGCTGAATTTGGATCTTTTTCAACCGATCATAACCAAGATTGTCATTCCGGCTTTACTACCCATAACAAACTGAAACTACAAAAACCTGGCATTTTTAACGAATGCAGCAACATCAAATCAACTCTAATGTCTTAAACAAATATTCCCGCAATGAAGACCAAGACTCAAACTATGCATGTCAACGACATTTCATCTGATTTAATGACCTCTGATCTTGCAAATTATCTCGTGGGATATCGTACTCTTAACACTGTACACTGATCCCTCGTCACAACTCAGCCGATTCGGTACCACAATACTACTGAATTATTCGGTAGTGTACATGTCTTCACTGCAATGGACATTCCTGTGCAATGATTCAAGTTGGATAGCTCATCTTGTTTTTTGTTTGTTCCATTCCAAGATCAGGAAGGCACATCCATGTAGACTGGGCCCCATCTATATGAATATGCCTTCTGGTCCATGCAATGGAATAAACATGAAACAACATAAGCATCGGAATGAACTCCTTGTGATGTTTTGTGTATGTTGCATTCAAAAGTCAAGAAGGCTTATGCATGTAGATTGGGCCCAATCTATGGAAATATGACTTCATGTCCGTCCAATGGAATAAACATGAAACAACACAAGCATTGGAGTGAATTGCTTGTGTCGTTTTCTGTTTCTTCCATTCCAAAGTCAGGAAGGCTTATGCATGTAGATTGGGCCCCATCTACATGAATATGCCTTCCTGTCCGTGCAATGGAATAAACATGAAACAAAATAAGCATTGGAGTTAACTCCTTGTGTACTTTTCGGTTTGTTCCATTCCAAAGTCAAGAAGGCTTATGCATGTAGATTGGGCCCCATCTACATGAATATGCCTTCCTCTCAGTGCAATGGAATAAACCTGAAACAACACAAGCACTGGAGTGAATTGCTTGTGTGGGTTTGTGTTTGTTGCATTCCAAAGTCAAGAAGGCTTATGCATGTAGATTGGGCCCCATCTACATGAATATGCCTTCCTGCAATACGAGTATTATCATTCTGATTTTCACAGATGATATCTTTGTTAACAGAAAAGACCCTTTAAACAGAAGCTTGGCCAAGACTCAAGATTAGCAGCTCTCTTGTGACTTCCCACAGCTCAGGATATTATTCGGCCAGGGCAGTGTAAAGATGTCCAGCCTATCTTTAGTTTTATTAAATGAATCTAAACGTCCTGTCTCACTTTGTTCAAATGCAGAAAATGATGACAAAATGTCGTCACAAAAGCAAGATAGAAGCAATATTGTACTAACCGGTAATTTACTAGGGAATTATTGAAAGACATTTTACATCTCTGTTGGTGATTTTCACCTTGTGCATCTTTTTCCGCTGCTGATTTCCCCATGGAGGCCACTCAGAAAAAAAAAACTTTGCTACATAAAGAACAAATAGCTGAATTTGGATCTTTTTCAACCGATCATAACCAAGATTGTCATTCCGGCTTTACTACCCATAACAAACTGAAACTACAAAAACCTGGCATTTTTAATGAATGCAGCAACATCAAATCAACTCTAATGTCTTAAACAAATATTCCCGCAATGAAGACCAAGACTCAAACTATGCATCTCAACGACATTTCATCTGATTTAATGACCTCTGATCTTGCAAATTATCTCCTGGGATATCGTACTCTTAACACTGTACACTGATCCCTTGTCACAACTCAGCCGATTCGGTACCACAATACTACTGAATTATTCGGTAATGTACATGTCTTCACTGCAATGGACATTCCTGTGCAATGATTCAAGTTGGATAGCTCATCTTGTTTTTTGTTTGTTCCATTCCAAGATCAGGAAGGCACATCCATGTAGACTGGGCCCCATCTATATGAATATGCCTTCTGGTCCATGCAATGGAATAAACATCAAACAACATAAGAATCGGAATGAACTCCTTGTGATGTTTTGTGTATGTTGCATTCAAAAGTCAAGAAACTTATGCATGTAGATTGGGCCCAATCTACATGAATACGACTTCATGTCCGTCCAATGGAATAAACATGAAACAACACAAGCATTGGAGTGAATTGCTTGTGTCGTTTTCTGTTTCTTCCATTCCAAAGTCAGGAAGGCTTATGCATGTAGATTGGGCCCCATCTACATGAATATGCCTTCCTGTCCGTGCAATGGAATAAACATGAAACAAAATAAGCATTGGAGTTAATTCCTTGTGTACTTTTCGGTTTGTTCCATTCCAAAGTCAAGAAGGCTTATGCATGAAGATTGGGCCCCATCTACATGAATATGTCTTCCTCTCAGTGCAATGGAATAAACCTGAAACAACACAAGCACTGGAGTGAATTGCTTGTGCTGGTTTGTGTTTGTTGCATTCCAAAGTCAAGAAGGCTTATGCATGTAGATTGGGCCCCATCTACATGAATATGCCTTCCTGCAATACGAGTATTATCATTCTGATTTTCACAGATGATATCTTTGTTAACAGAAAAGACCCTTTAAACAGAAGCTTGGCCAAGACTCAAGATTACCAGCTTTCTTGTGACTTCCCACAGCTCGGGATATTATTCGGCCAGGGCAGTGTCAAGATGTCCAGTCCATCTTTAGTTTTATTAAATGAATCTAAACGTCCTGTCTCACTTTGTTCAAATGCAGAAATGATGACAAAATGTCGTCACAAAAGCAAGATAGAAGCAATATTGTACTAACCGGTAATTTACTAGGGAATTATTGAAAGACATTTTACATCTCTGTTGGTGATTTTCACCTTGTGCATCTTTTTCCGCTGCTGATTTCCCCATGGAGGCCACTCAGAAAAAAAAAACTTTGCTACATAAAGAACACATAGCTGAATTTGGATCCTCTTCAACCGATCATAACCAAGATTGTCATTCTGGCTTTACTACCCATAACAAACTGAAACTACAAAAACCTGGCATTTTTAACGAATGCAGCAACATCAAATCAACTCTAATGTCTTAAACAAATATTCCCGCAATGAAGACCAAGACTCAAACTATGCATGTCAACGACATTTCATCGGATTTAATGACCTCTGATCTTGCAAATTATCTCGTGGGATATCGTACTCTTAACACTGTACACTGATCCCTCGTCACAACTCAGCCGATTCGGTACCACAATACTAGTGAATTATTCGGTAGTGTACATGTCTTCACAGCAATGGACATTCCTGTGCAATGGTTCAAGTTGGATAGCTCATCTTGTTTTTTGTTTGTTCCATTCCAAGATCAGGAAGGCACATCCATGTAGACTGGGCCCCATCTATATGAATATGCCTTCCTGTCCATGCAATGGAATAAACATGAAACAACATAAGCATCGGAATGAACTCCTTGTGATGTTTTGTGTATGTTGCATTCAAAAGTCAAGAAGGCTTATGCATGTAGATTGGGCCCAATCTATGGAAATATGACTTCATGTCCGTCCAATGGAATAAACATGAAACAACACAAGCATTGGAGTGAATTGCTTGTGTCGTTTTCTGTTTCTTCCATTCCAAAGTCAGGAAGGCTTATGCATGTAGATTGGGCCCCATCTACATGAATATGCCTTCCTGTCCGTGCAATGGAATAAACATGAAACAAAATAAGCATTGGAGTTAACTCCTTGTGTACTTTTCGGTTTGTTCCATTCCAAAGTCAAGAAGGCTTATGCATGTAGATTGGGCCCCATCTACATGAATATGCCTTCCTCTCAGTGCAATGGAATAAACCTGAAACAACACAAGCACTGGAGTGAATTGCTTGTGTGGGTTTGTGTTTGTTGCATTCCAAAGTCAAGAAGGCTTATGCATGTAGATTGGGCCCCATCTACATGAATATACCTTCCTGCAATATGAGTATTATCATTCTGATTTTCACAGATGATATCTTTGTTAACAGAAAAGACCCTTTAAACAGAAGCTTGGCCAAGACTCAAGATTAGCAGCTCTCTTGTGACTTCCCACAGCTCAGGATATTATTCGGCCAGGGCAGTGTAAAGATGTCCAGCCTATCTTAAGTTTTATTAAATGAATCTAAACGTCCTGTCTCACTTTGTTCAAATGCAGAAAATGATGACAAAATGTCGTCACAAAAGCAAGATAGAAGCAATATTGTACTAACCGGTAATTTACTAGGGAATTATTGAAAGACATTTTACATCTCTGTTGGTGATTTTCTCCTTGTGCATCTTTTTCCGCTGCTGATTTCCCCATGGAGGCCACTCAGAAAAAAAAAACTTTGCTACATAAAGAACAAATAGCTGAATTTGGATCTTTTTCAACCGATCATAACCAAGATTGTCATTCCGGCTTTACTACCCATAACAAACTGAAACTACAAAAACCTGGCATTTTTAATGAATGCAGCAACATCAAATCAACTCTAATGTCTTAAACAAATATTCCCGCAATGAAGACCAAGACTCAAACTATGCATCTCAACGACATTTCATCTGATTTAATGACCTCTGATCTTGCAAATTATCTCCTGGGATATCGTACTCTTAACACTGTACACTGATCCCTCGTCACAACTCAGCCGATTCGGTACCACAATACTACTGAATTATTCGGTAGTGTACATGTCTTCACTGCAATGGACATTCCTGTGCAATGATTCAAGTTGGATAGCTCATCTTGTTTTTTGTTTGTTCCATTCCAAGATCAGGAAGGCACATCCATGTAGACTGGGCCCCATCTATATGAATATGCCTTCCTGTCCATGCAATGGAATAAACATGAAACAACATAAGCATCGGAATGAACTCCTTGTGATGTTTTGTGTATGTTGCATTCAAAAGTCAAGAAGGCTTATGCATGTAGATTGGGCCCAATCTACATGAATACGACTTCATGTCCGTCCAATGGAATAAACATGAAACAACACAAGCATTGGAGTGAATTGCTTGTGTCGTTTTCTGTTTCTTCCATTCCAAAGTCAGGAAGGCTTATGCATGTAGATTGGGCCCCATCTACATGAATATGCCTTCCTGTCCGTGCAATGGAATAAACATGAAACAAAATAAGCATTGGAGTTAATTCCTTGTGTAGTTTTCGGTTTGTTCCATTCCAAAGTCAAGAAGGCTTATGCATGTAGATTGGGCCCCATCTACATGAATATGCCTTCCTGTCAGTGCAATGGAATAAACATGAAACAAAATAAGAATTGGAGTGAATTGCTTGTGTCGTTTTCTGTTTCTTCCATTCCAAAGTCAGGAAGGCTTATACATGTAGATTGGGACCCATCTACATGAATATGAATTCCTGTCCGTGCAATGGAGTAAACATGAAACAAAATAAGCATTGGAGTTAATTCCTTGTGTACTTTTCGGTTTGTTCCATTCCAAAGTCAAGAAGGCTTATGCATGTAGATTGGGCCCCATCTACATGAATATGCCTTCCTGTCAGTGCAATGAAATAAACCTGAAACAACACAAGCACTGGAGTGAATTGCTCGTGTTGGTTTGTGTTTGTTGCATTCCAAAGTCAAGAAGGCTTATGCATGTAGATTGGGCCCCATCTACATGAATATGCCTTCCTGCAATACGAGTATTATCATTCTGATTTTCACAGATGATATCTTTGTTAACAGAAAAGACCCTTTAAACAGAAGCTTGGCCAAGACTCAAGATTACCAGCTTTCTTGTGACTTCCCACAGCTCGGGATATTATTCGGCCAGGGCAGTGTAAAGATGTCCAGCCTATCTTTAGTTTTATTAAATGAATCTAAACGTCCTGTCTCACTTTGTTCAAATGCAGAAAATGATGACAAAATGTCGTCACAAAAGCAAGATAGAAGCAATATTGTACTAACCGGTAATTTACTAGGGAATTATTGAAAGACATTTTACATCTCTGTTGGTGATTTTCACCTTGTGCATCTTTTTCCGCTGTTGATTTCCCATGGAGGCCACTGAGAAAAAAAAAACTTTGCTACATAAAGAACACATAGCTGAATTTGGATCCTTTTCAACCGATCATAACCAAGATTGTCATTCCGGCTTTACTACCCATAACAAACTGAAACTACAAAAACCTGGCATTTTTAACGAATTCAGCAACATCAAATCAACTTTAATGTCTTAAACAAATATTCCGGCAATGAAGACCAAGACTCAAACTATGCATGTCGACGACATTTCATCTGATTTAATGACCTCTGATCTTGCAAATTATCTCGTGGGATATCGTACTCTTAACACTGTACACTGATCCCTCGTCACAACTCAGCCGATTCGGTACCACAATACTAGTGAATTATTCGGGAGTGTACATGTCTTCACTGCAATGGACATTCCTGTGCAATGGTTCAAGTTGGATAGCTCATCTTGTTTTTTGTTTGTTCCATTCCAAGATCAGGAAGGCACATCCATGTAGACTGGGCCCCCATCTATATGAATATGCCTTCCTGTCCATGCAATGGAATAAACATGAAACAACATAAGCATCGGAATGAACTCCTTGTGATGTTTTGTGTATGTTGCATTCAAAAGTCAAGAAGGCTTATGCATGTAGATTGGGCCATATCTACATGAATACGACTTCATGTCCGTCCAATGGAATAAACATGAAACAACACAAGCATTGGAGTGAATTGCTTGTGTCGTTTTCTGTTTCTTCCATTCCAAAGTCAGGAAGGCTTATGCATGTAGATTCGGCCCCATCTACATGAATATGCCTTCCTGTCCGTGCAATGGAATAAACATGAAACAAAATAAGCATTGGAGTTAATTCCTTGTGTACTTTTCGGTTTGTTCCATTCCAAAGTCAAGAAGGCTTATGCATGAAGATTGGGCCCCATCTACATGAATATGTCTTCCTCTCAGTGCAATGGAATAAACCTGAAACAACACAAGCACTGGAGTGAATTGCTTGTGCTGGTTTGTGTTTGTTGCATTCCAAAGTCAAGAAGGCTTATGCATGTAGATTGGGCCCCATCTACATGAATATGCCTTCCTGCAATACGAGTATTATCATTCTGATTTTCACAGATGATATCTTTGTTAACAGAAAAGACCCTTTAAACAGAAGCTTGGCCAAGACTCAAGATTAGCAACTCTCTTGTGACTTGACACAGCTCGGGATATTATTCGGCCAGGGCAGTATCAAGAAGTCCAGCCTATCTTTAGTTTTATTAAATGAATTTAAACGTCCTGTCTCACTTTGTTCAAATGCAGAAAATGATGACAAAATGTCGTCACAAAAGCAAGATAGAAGCAATATTGTACTAACCGGTAATTTACTAGGGAATTATTGAAAGACATTTTACATCTCTGTTGGTGATTTTCACCTTGTGCATCTTTTTCCGCTGTTGATTTCCCATGGAGGCCACTGAGAAAAAAAAAACTTTGCTACATAAAGAACACATAGCTGAATTTGGATCCTTTTCAACCGATCATAACCAAGATTGTCATTCCGGCTTTACTACCCATAACAAACTGAAACTACAAAAACCTGGCATTTTTAACGAATGCAGCAACATCAAATCAACTCTAATGTCTTAAACAAATATTCCCGCAATGAAGACCAAGACTCAAACTATGCATGTCAACGACATTTCATCTGATTTAATGACCTCTGATCTAGCAAATTATCTCGCGGGATATCGTACTCTTAACACTGTACACTGATCCCTCGTCACAACTCAGCCGATTCGGTACCACAATACTACTGAATTATTCGGTAGTGTACATGTCTTCACTGCAATGGACATTCCAGTGCAATGATTCAAGTTGGATAGCTCATCTTGTTTTTTGTTTGTTCCATTCCAAGATCAGGAAGGCACATCCATGTAGACTGGGCCCCATCTATATGAATATGCCTTCTGTCCATGCAATGGAATAAACATGAAACAACATAAGCATCGGAATGAACTCCTTGTGATGTTTTGTGTATGTTGCATTCATTCAAAAGTCAAGAAGGCTTATGCATGTAGATTGGGACCCATCTACATGAATACGACTTCATGTCCGTCCAATGGAATAAACATGAAACAACACAAGCATTGGAGTGAATTGCTTGTGTCGTTTTCTGTTTCTTCCATTCCAAAGTCAGGAAGGCTTATGCATGTAGATTGGGCCCCATCTACATGAATATGCCTTCCTGTCCGTGCAATGGAATAAACATGAAACAAAATAAGCATTGGAGTTAATTCCTT
>JAQPZY010000343.1:0-122741 GCA_029931535.1 Margaritifera margaritifera
CCAAAAGACTCAAGCGCCCAGAGACACGAGAACCACATGAAGTCCATGGAAAAGATAGAAGATGTTCCAAAAGACGAAAATAGCATGGGAATCAGACTTGGATAAAGTTTTTGTTCTAGACCTCCATTTACTAATGGGAGATGGGAATATTCACCTTGGACAGAGGACTAGTTCAAGGAAACGATATAGCAACGCAATAATAGTAGGTGGTGTATTGCTGCTATTAAAATATCTGAGACATAATAAAAGAATCAATAAAACACGCTGTAACCCCATGCCAATGAAATATCTGCAAAGTTTCAGGGCATTTCAGGCCCCCAGAGAGGGGGTGGAGGTTTGTTGGCAGCGGGTAATTGCCCAGGGGAAACCCGTTGTTAACTCGGTTATGAAAAATAAATTATTCTTAAAGTAAATATAAAAATTTGTTCCTTGCAAGAGTGTATGGTAGATTACTAGAGGTGTTAGTGAGTTCAATAATGTACACAGGTTTTTATATACAAAAATGAAACTAATTTTGGGGCCCATGACTGCTCTGCCCATGGGCCCTATATTTCTGTCGGTGAACCTGGGGCAATTCATTCAACATATGGACCATAAACTCTAAATAAATAATCAGAACACTGCGACAGAACAATATGTTCATGCTGGCACTCATGTAATAAAATGTCTTGTCCAATTTTCGTTAAACAGCCGTGGATACTAGTTGCACAGAGGAATTATCACATGGTGTGTATATATTTGTGTGTATATTATGTATATATTATATATAACTATATATATATATATATATAATTATAGATCGCCGCATAATAAGCATGACACTGGAAAAATGCATGAAGAGCAAAATGACAGAATGATTGCGCAGTGTTTCAGATGGGTACGGATCCATCATACAATATCGCTGAGTTTTTACATTCTTTGACCGATTTTTTCATGTGGAGATCTACAGACAGACGCGACACTCAAAAACTCATTAAAATGTTAACTATTTATGTTTGATTTTATGCAGTGTCCTTGCTATGTCCTCTCATGTCCTCCATGCACAAATTTTGATCACGCACGACTTCTCAACAAAAAGGAAGCTAGAGTAGTCACGATAGAGCTACTATTGTGTTGCTCAGGTCAACCTCTTCATTGTAAAGGATAGTATACCAATATTTCACAGAATATTACCGTGCATAAAAGACTACTTCAATATGCACAAGTATGTAAATACTCCTAATGCTACCTTCAACATTTTACCTTGCCAATAGTCGGATTCACAAAGGTATTGGTAGAGGCATGTGTGACAAAATTTCTGACAGAGATCGCTCACCCTTCTAACATCAACTCAACAGACAAATCCAAGATCAGTTGGCCAAGAGTCAATTTCAGATTCTTCCTTAAAACATTTATTCCAATTATTTTTGGCATCTTCATCCATATTTGAGGACACATCAGCGTTATGTTGTCCAATAATTGAAAAGGAAATATATAGTCAAGGGAGTTCTTTCTGTCCGGAAAAGATAGCATTCTTTTCTGTCAAATCATGTTAAATTATATTTGCGCGGCTTTTCAGAATCTCGTTGCTTACCAGTTTTTACTACGTTATATAAATGGTTTTGGCCATATTTGATGGCGCGTTTCCATTATTTGTGCACATATGAAAGCCCTTCATAGGCAGACGCAGATACTTCCTTTTACAAGATGGTCAACGTTTGTTGAGCAGTTTCTGAGAGGTTGTTCAAATGTTTTCTTTTTTTAGTAATGGCAATCATATTTGATGGCTTAGATCGCCATCATTTGTACAAAAAGTTAAATCACACAGTTATGCCAGGATGCTTTATATCATATTTGATCAAATTCCTGGTGAGCGGGTTGTGAAATAAAGCACAGGAAACTTACGAATTCAAGTACAGCTTATCAACAACTTAGAAGGTAGTCTGACAATGGAATCTAACAAAGGTTTATCAGACACTTACCTGATACAAAGAAAAGATAGAAGTATATTAGCGATGAAAAGGAGTTATGCATGATGAATCATTTCAACATTTTAAAAGAAGCCCGATGATAGATGAAGAAAAGCATTATCTGTTTAGAAAGATGGTTGACAAAAAAATGGATCCACGCTATCAATTGAAGGGCATAACAACTAATTAGTTTCAAAACATCACCTTCGATTCGAAAATAGAATGACACTATAAAAGAAACAAACAGCCCGATCAAGAAAATAAGTTACTTGTAAATACTAAGCTCTGCCGATGAAAAGAACGAACTTTGCGATTAGGAAGATCTTTGAAATGTTGGCATGAAATGCAAAAATTAAACCATGCTAAGTGAACGCATGGGGTAACCTAGGAAGAAGCTGGTCTTAAAGGTTCATGCACGATAGTCGCGTGACAAAAAAGTGAAATAAACAAGTACATATCGGTGAGTGAGTAGAGAGAGACGCGTCCGTGATGCCAGAGATAGCATGTGAAACGCACGATGCAAACCTGGAAATCAAAAGGACTATAAGAGGAGCTCATCATTTATAGTGCGTGATAGCAAGATAAATAGAATAGCGAGAGCGCGTGCTCGATCGCGCGCTAGTCTGAGAGAGCGCAGAGTGAGAACAAAGTCTTATAGCGTACTGTATAAACAGAATGGCTATAAACGAAATTGACCATCTACCCACCACCTAAGAGCGTAAAGAGGTAAGCACTTCCGATATAATTACCCCCATGGGTAGAAATTAGTATAACGGAAAAGCTGGTATTTGAAAACTAAGTTATTAACATGTTTCTTTTTTAAGACATACATAAGCGATTTAACTAGCTCAGTTATGAAGACTTGTCAGATAGCTCATTTTCATATACTTAATAAAGTAGCATCTACCTAGAAGAGTGACGTAACAGATAGGCTGTACCAAAGCAATATACGTGATCTACACAAATGGCTGAAATTAATTTGCAATTGTTTCCCAAAAAAGTTGGTATCCAAATAGCAATGATCATTCTCTATCAAAAGCTGTAAAAGAACTGAATTGTTTCATCTGTACAGTGCAACATGAATGTTGTAGACAACGGACGCGTGTAGAGAAGCGAGAGCGCGCGTGAGACATTAAACGCTGCATTTAATGGGGACAAAGTTTTCATAAGCAATAAGTCATTAAGAAAGCTCAAGGCTATTATGTCCTTACAAGCTGAGTCCGTCAAATGTCAAGACGGAGTTGTAACTAAGGCAAATTTTATCCGACAACAAGACCAGGTGCAATTAAATAGTATATCTTGATATCAGACATAAAAACGGAAAAAAAAAAAATAAAAATGGTATGAGCAATTTAAGCATTTCTTCGATAAACAATATAGATGGTGGCCCAACCTCGTAACAGACTGGTTTGTAGATCAGTATTTAGATTTTATTTTGATGTCATTCTAAGCAGTGCTCGTTATTCTTCACATATCAACGTATACTTAGTTTCATAATTTACAAGTGCGCCTAACTGTGTGCGCGCGCGAGAGCGTGCGTGCGTGACAAAGAGTAGCATTCGGTTATTTTATCCTTTTAGGTTGCACGTTCCAGTTTCCTACTTTGCATAGGGTTAGATTTTTAAAGAAAAAAATAATTAGCAAGGTTTTCCTGCTCTGGTTGTCCTGGCTATTTAAAAAAGACCGTTTATATCATAGATATTGTTTAAGATAAACTTGAATTCCCTTTTGTTTTAGTGTATGATGAATGGGTGCAATTGTTGGGTTATAGAGTATACACGTTGTCGTATTACTTAAAATGTGCACCACTCAAAAAACTGACTAGCTCCGCTTGGTAAATTTCACTTGTTCTGGACTGTCTAAGGTAATTTTTTAAAAAAGAGAGTCGATAACATTTTTTACTTTTTTATGTAGAGAGGGAGTGAGCCAGAGTACGCATAGAGCCGAGGGACGCGGAGCGGAGAGCGAGCGAGTGCATGAGAGTGAAGACTCTGCCAAAATTTGTTCCACTATTTTAAAAACGGCTGAATAATTAGTTGTACTTTTGACTAATTCTGGTTGATTGGTTCGAGTACTTTGGAGCGCACAAGTTGCGATAAGTGCTGGAGTTCTTAGATTCCTGTCCAATTTCCACAAGTACAATAAGTAAAGAAATTGCAGCCACATAACATGAAAGTAGCATAGAGGTTATGCCAACATTCTCTCCAATGTGCAATGTTTCAAATGCAAACAACTTCATCTTACACACAGTGAGGCGAGCGAGCTCTCAGAAGCACTTATAATCTGTAGAGCGACCCTTAGCTTAATTGCTTTGAAGTGAGATTTATTGTTACATTACCTGTAATCAATAATGGGCATGGTGAATTCACAAGTATCTTTTACTAAGTTGTTATCAAGCCTATAGCTTATTGTACTTATTTACTTTAACCATGTTATCATACAACTCCTGCTCATGAATCCCACGCAAGACCACTTCCTCCATGTGAGAATTCCAGATAGCAAGTTGCTTGTCTAGCCCTCCAACACAGAAACTTTTAAACTTAAATTTTGTCATTTTCATCGCGAAATTTCAAACATTTTTCTCATCGTAAAGCTCGTAATTTTGATGTCACGGAGCATATTCTTTATTCATTCGCGGAGCTTATTTATTTTTGTTGAGAGAGCGAGCGATAAATTTTTAATCGCAGAGCGTATGTGATATCATTTTTAAATACGTATATTTTTTCAAATATATTTTTAAAAGCGTTGCAAGTCATTTTGTAATAATTGTTTATAAGCAAAGGAGAGACCAATTGAAATACTTTATTTATAGAGTAGTTGACTGTTCTCACTTTTCTTCATTGTATTTATAGATTTAAATGAGCGAGTGCGCGGCAACCTTTAGAAAAAAAAAGTATTCTTGGGACTCAGCTGGGGTGGGGCCAGGAGTTGTAGCATCTACACTACTTTCAAGGGAATTAACTGCTGACATCATAAGCCCCACATGAAGGTATATATCTCCATTTTCCCATTATGTATGTTGCGTTCAACATTTCATATTATTTTGTGTTTGACTTTGCAAAAACTGACACTCAGGCGTCTGTGTTCCGCTGCTGTGCCGTTCAGTTGGTGCTAGGGCTCACTAGCTGTGCACGACGAGATACCAAATATCTCTTTGTGATGATATAATGTGCATGGTTAAAGATAGGTAATTGTTTAATTTTACAGTGGCCATAAATCGTCTCATTTACGGATACTTTTCTTATTCGGGGCTTTTGAATATTTTAAATAAAATTCTTTTATAAAAATACTAATAAGCAAGCGTCGGCTGCACCAGATCAATAATAGGTCTTTAGTCAAGGGAAGTAACTCATAAAAAAATCCAGCACACTAAGGAATTGATCTTCCATTTTACCATTTTTGTTTTCTTGAAATTGGATTTTATTAGTGAATCATTTAGTACTTATATTTAATTTATCGTTATTTTTTAACAAAATGCTCAAAAATAGAGATGAAAATCGTCTAAAATCACGACGCCACGGACAAAAATATCCCCCAAATACTACTAATTTTAAACTTACAAAGGGGCCAGACCTTGTCAAATACTATAGAACTCGTGATATAAGAGAGATTTCAACACGGTTTGTTCTTCCGATTGGTTGGGTGATTTAAATACATATAATTTCATTTTTATCAAGTTCCAGTACTTTGTTAAAAATAGTGCAGGTATAGGTAATATTTCTTTTTCTTAGAATATACGTTGTAAACAAGACATGCAAATAATGATTCAAACTGCTGATGAGCAGCCAAGTCCTAGACAGTTAATCTCAGAATCAAGTTGAATAAGCTATTTGAAGAAGTGGGCATGAAAGGAACAATCCATTCATTGATTATCTGGAGGAACTTTAGTTTTTTGAATGAAAATTAAGGTGCAGATTGGTTTTTAAAATTGCCTACCTTTCACTCATGTAGCTAAGGTAGTAGTTGTGCTTGTTCTGGTGCTGGTTAATGCAGCAATGAGAAGTGGAGTAGATTATTGGTGTTATATCGAAGGAGAAGAAGAATAAGATAAGGAGGAAAAAAGGAGGAGGAAGAGGATGAAGAGAAAAAAATTGCAATTTACAATTCATTGTACAGTTATTGTGCCAAAGGAAAATGAGCAATTGTATAAACAACAACACATCATTGTTGCCAGGATTACACAATTACAATTGTATAAACAACACCATCATGTTGCCAGGATTACACAACTACAATTATATAAACAACACCATCATGTTGCCTAAGGATTACAAAACTACAATTGTATAAACAAACACCATCATGTTGCCAGGATTACACAACTACAATTGTATAAACAACACCATCATGTTGCCGGGATTACACAACTACATTTATATAAACAACACCATCATGCTGCCAGAATTACACAACTACAATTGTATCACAACACCATCATGTTGCCAAGGATTACACAACACCAACATGTTGCCAGGATTACACAACTCATTGTACAGTTATTGTGCCAAAGGAAAATGAGCAATTGTATAAACAACACCATCATGTTGCCAGGATTACACAACTACGATTGTATAAAAACAACCCATCATGTTGCCAGGATTACACAATTACAATTGTATAAACAAACACCATCATGTTGCCAGGATTACACAGCACTACAATTATATAAAACAACACCATCATGTTGCCAGGATTACACAACTACTATCACATTTAGAACCTACACGTCCTACCTTAGTACATGTATATCAAATTGAAAACACATTTGAATCATTAATTTTCATTTAAGTCATATTCATGACAGGAAATCACGGTGTTGTCTCAATGCTATTTCTTGAATGTCCTGAATTTAGTAATAATTAAACCTATTCTGTGTTTCCATCTGCAGTTAGGTGGAAAAGTTATTATTATTATTATTATTATTATTATTATTATTATTATTATTATTTTTGTTAACAAAGTTCTTACAAATAGATATGAAAATCGTCTAAAATAATTTGTATTAAGGTGGCTTCATTTGCAAACTATTCGCGATAATTTATCTAAACCATTGAATCGTTTCATCGACTCGCCGTGCTTTTCCATCTAAATACTTTCTATAAAGTACTGCAAAAAAAAAAAAAAAAAAACAAGCCGCTTTCTAAAGAAACTTTTGAATTATCAGCAAGCTTTGTTTCTAAAAGCGGAAAAGGTAGAGGAGTACATTTAGAATCGTGCCGCCTTGAACTTAACAAGCTTTGTTTTATTAAAGCGAATGTGAAAGAGTACATTTAGATTCGTGCTCGCCTTGCAAGTCAGTAACCTCAGAATATTTTCGTAACCTAAGAGCTGTGTCAAGACTTGCCTTAAATTATAGTATCCATACTTGGTATTTATGAATCAAGTGCAACAATGCCATATTTATTATTACATAATCTATGGAGGTGTTTAATAGGCTTAAGTGTGTCTCTCTTTACCATTTAATAACAGGCTAAATTATAGCTGTCTTGTATATTTCACGTGACATTGATTTCAAAATTGCCGTTTTGTTTTTTCGTCAAGTCCTTTAACAAGAGATTCGTCTAGAGGGGTAGTATATCGTATTGGATATAATAACATGGAATCAAAAATTGAAGACTAAAGGCCTTCAGGGTAATAACGGAATTGAGTGGAAAGAGCACAGAAAAAAGACTTGCACTAACTCGCCACGCTTTCCATTACTTCGCTTGTTGTTCTTCTCCAACATGTCCCCTGCAAACTCTTCTTCAAAGTATACTATACACTAAAGATTTAGCAAATCTAGAACTGATTCACAAAGGCAAATTAGGATGAAAAGTTAAACTCTTTTGTGCATAAAATACGCGATATACATAGACAAATTGCATAAAAGACTATAAAAAGTCAACTTTTTTAACATTCTTGATACAAACAGTATATATTTAAAATGCCAATTAAGGTTTAAGTTTAACCCATTCACGTCTAATTTATGAAAGCTATGTATTAGTACGCGCGTACCAAACATTTGGTGGGGGCCATACTTGATCAGGTCCACTAGTCCGTCTTTTTATGTTCATCACGTCCATGTCGGTACCTAATTTGTACAGTATCATCACGCCTATGTCGGTATCCTAATTTGTACAGTATCATCACGTCTGTGTCGGTACCTAATTGTACAGAATCATCACGCCTATGTGGGTACCTAATTTGTACAGTATCATCACATCTATGTCGGTACCTTTGTACAGTATCATCACGCCTATGTCGGTACATACCTTGTACAGTATCATCACGCCTATGTAGGTACCAAATTTGTACAGTATCATCAAGTCTATGTCGGTACCTACCTTGGTACAGTATCATCAAGTCTATGTCGGTACCTACCTTGTAACAGTATCATCAAGTCTATGTCGGTACCTAATTTGTATGGTATAATCACGCCTATGTCGGTACCGTACTTTGTACAGTATCATCACACCTATGTCGGTACCTACTTTGTACAGTATCATCACGCCTATGTCGGTACCTACCTTGGACAGTATCATCACGCCTATGTCGGTACCTACCTTGGGACAGTACAGTATCATCACGCTTTTGGTCGTGGACCTAATAGCTGTATGGTATAATCACGCTTATATCGGTACCTACTTTGTACAGTATCATCACACCTATGTCGGTACCTACCTTGGACAGTATCATCACGCCTATGTCAGTACCTACCTTGTACAGTATAATCAACTCCTCTTAAAGCTTGATGCCAATGTCATCAATCGTTATAGAATCACAATATATAACGTGAAGATATAATTCCTTTAATTTGTTAAAAACGAATATAAAAATGTGAACTTTTTTATTATTTTTGCCTAGCAGTTAATATTATCATAGTGAGCTAGTAGCATTTCCTTGTCTTACTGGTTTCACCAGATTGTGTTAAACCTTGATGTAACCATTACATACACAATTAAAATATGCATCTGATGTTATTTTATTTTAAAAGATACAGCGATTTGAATTTTTGATCGAATCCTCTTAAAGTTTTCATTAGATTGTCTAGAACTTAAAGGGATGTTTAAATACACCTTAAGGATGTATATACAGAGGGTCTCAAACGGGTAATGATTTTGATATTGAAGTTATGAAATGAATTTGCTCGTAAAGGCTAGCAAAAACTGGAAATTAGTCAACGAGTTTCATAATTCCAATATCAAATTATTGCCTATTATTTGTGTTTTCTATGAGCTATGTGTGATTTTATACTTTTCGTAAAAATTACTTTTTTTCTACTTAATAACTCAACCTTGCTTCATCGTGGAAGATTATCTATAATTATTTCAGATGGATCTGGGTAGATTCCAGGCCACTTGATATTTCGGATGCTTCTGAGTAGATTCCAGGCCACTTGATATTTCGGATGCTTCTGGGTAGATTCCAGGCCACTTGATTGCTGGAATCTCGGTAATCTTGAAAGTAACAAATATTAGTGCATCTGAAATCGTGCCATTTTAAAACACTAGCTCATGGTGAGGTCCTGAAGGAGGCAATCAAACAATTAGTAGATGAATCTGAGATACGAGCAGTTCAAATCACTGAATCAGCTTTATAGCATTAAAAGCTGAAAACTTAAAAAGAAAGTGTCTTGGAGATAAATACTCACAACAATGTTTACGACCTAAATAAATTGATCACAGATTTAACAATCAATGGGAAGCAGTCGAAGAAAGTAATAAGAACAAGTGAGACTGTTGACTGACGGATGCCCTGTGAACTGGAACTCGCAGAAATTAATGTAACAAAGAAGGTCGCTATGGATGAATACGGAGAGTACGTCGACGAGATTTTGGTACAGCGAGATGCATCAAGTTCTATCGGTAATCCACTGAATCAAAACACTTCTTCTGCTTGAGGTAAACACACTGTAAACCCAGTACAGTACGCCTAGTCCAAACAGATTTCGGTGTGGCGTAGTGATAGAGGATTCGGAAGAGGATGACAATGTGTCCGTGTTTTCTAGAGCTGCGGTCAGTAGCTTCCGTGACACCATATCTGTGAAAACTGAAAATGGAAATGAACAATTCAGTAGTGATGAAATTTATATGAAGCTGGAACTGATAAGTCTAACGATAATGAAAGAGAAACAAAGAATGTATACAAAGTAATCTCCCAACCTGAAAATATCGCATACAAAATCCTAAAAATACGGAAGTCCCAAGATTTCACATGTTCTTATTGGTGATTCAAATGTTTGTTGGATGATATTCACTGAAAGATACCTATTCAATGCTGCCACACCAGGCCAAACGGCCGCTGAGGTTGAAAGGTTACTTGAAAATGTGAAAGCATTGAAAGTAATTAAGAAATAAAATGTGGCAATGTACAGTTGGGGATATAGAACACTACAAAACATACAGATGAATCCGATCACGTGATTACTAGCATAACTTCAGCAATTGAAAAGGTAAAGCAAATGTTGCCGAAAGCGGAAATCACATTCGAAAGCATATTGTCAAGACGTAATAAAATAAAATGAATGACACTGCGGATACAGTTAATATTTCATGTTCAAATCAGAACCATGATGTCCCTAAAGACTAATATCATGAAAACGATCCAGCAGGCATTCGTATTAGTAATCTTGGTGATGAAAAGCAATAATTGACATTCCTAGCTTTCTTCGACGAGGGCATCTCCGACGGGTACAACATTTCAGAACATTTTAATAAGAAAGAAAAGAAAAGAAACAGGAGCACGCTCTCAAGTACATCCACTTTTGACAAAATGGTAGAAAATATTTCAGTAAAGTCTAGTTTTTTACTTTCCATGGAAGTAATTCAATAAGTCTCGCACATTTCTTCACTTCCTTGTTTGTACTTTACGATATGCACATAATATTAAATGGTAAGGTTATGATACCAATTTTCTTAATTGGTGCCGCACAAAGAAATTGTATGTGCCAAGAAATGCATTCTCAGTGCACAAAAAGCTGAATTATGGGGAAAAGAATGGGAGGTTTATGAGTTCAAAAGTCGTTATATTGGAGTAGCAATCCTTCCGGAAAACCTAGACTTACATATGTCCAACATAAAACAAGATCATAACGGTACAGTTATATCGATGTTGTTTGTAGACAAATAAATAAAATTTTATTTGTATTTCTAATCTATCTATCCCGAAGAGTAGTGTGAATAGAAAGCTCTTTTTTTCTTGGTAAATGAAGTTTTCAAAATGTATATGACTCAAGCACACTCTAAAGTGTGTCCAAGATCTGGAGATTCCTAGAAAACCTCAATCTCAACAAATACTGAAGGGCGTACATAACTTGATAGAATAATTAACACTTACGATCTTCAAGATCCTTTGAGAAATCATTTCCCCTTTGATCCTAAAATTAACATTTTCATCAAGTAAAAGGTTTTATTCATCTTTGAGACCTAAATGCGAAGATAAATGGAATAATTTGTTTTCGACAGGAAATTGCCTGGAGAAACATTTTAAAAGTTCATAGTAAACTTAGTTTCAATACCAAAGAGAATTGGCTTGTCAAAACATCTCTGAGGGACAGAAATTCCATAAATGGAAACGTTGACATAAAGAAAAAGAGTCCAGGAAGCAAAAGTCGCACATCAGAACTTCTTGCACTTGAAGATGATGATTACATTGTTTACTTCGGGACAGACGGGGACGTCCACTCCCCGAGCCATGCAGTTTACACTTTATTGCTACTTCAGCAAGATTTGTGGGTTTAGAGGCAGAGATGAGACCAGAAATTGAAATATAGAGACAAAACACTGCCTGAGACCGATACAGGCGAAAAATACCTTCATTATGAAGAACGTGATTCTAAGACCCGGGATGGTTCTCGCAAAGAGATTTCCGTGAAACCAAGCCTAGATTATTTGCGCCAAATGATGTGCCGGGCGACAGAAGCCCAATTCTCATTTATTTAGAACACTATGGCCCCATGAAAATGAAATGCTCCGAATCTCCCTTCTGTCTAACTCCAGTTCATGAAGAGAGCTATACTCCCATAGATGCAGGGCTGGTATTATTCAATGCCAATGGAAAAAAAACGCTTGGTGAACCGATTAAATGTGCTGCAAAGAGAGCAGGAATTGATGTTCACAAAACAAACCACTATGTGAAGAAAACAACACGTGTATCCTGGCTAAGACTAGACTAGTGGTATATAATAAATAAATTATAGGGTTCGTACTGTTGTATAGTGTGGTCTCGCCCAATGTACATAGGGTTCTCTAGCTTATCCGGTTGTACTTCGGTCTCGCCCATAATATCCAATAGTACAAACACTATAACCTATTATTATTGCAGAGAGCTATATAATAAGAAAATAAAGGTGTGGTTGTGATTAAACTATTAGTCTAAAAGCTTTTACATAATGAAGGTTTGCACTGCCAAAAATATGTGTATTAATTTCTTCAGGGTACATGCAATTGCCGAATAATGCCTAAATTCTGATTCGATATGGTAATGTGAAAAAAAACACGATTTCTGAGAGCTCTACATTTTTGACATTTTAATAGAAAGTGCTCAGGTGTTTGATTTGTTTATATGTTCAGTATCTACTGTTGGAAGGATGATTTAAGAACAAAATCGTTGTTAAACAAACTACTGCAGTTGGTTCTCAATGGCGAATGTTGGTCTTGAACTACTCCATCACCAATGTAATAATAATACGAAGGAAGCGTATATTTATTCAGGTAAGCTTTCAAATATTGAATAGATTGGCTGCTTATTATTGCTATTATTAAAGTATTCTACGTTTGATTTTTAGAAGGCAGAAAAGAATTTTCATAAAGGTTGTTCTCCAAAATGGGGGTCCATTACTGTATGATGATCGAGTGGTGTGGGATTCGTTGTCAACAACAAAGGAACAAATTAAATCTTCTAAGTATATTGGAGCAAGACCATGGTACATTTTAAACAATTGACTTAGGATTTAATCAATATATGATAAATTTTTCGTAACTTAAACATCTCCTTTCCATGACCAACCAGGTTAACATCATCTTATATATATATATTATATATATTATATATATATATATATTATATATATATTTATATATATATAATATATATATATATATATACAATCAAATTTGTATCCTCGTGTGTGTTAGTGCCCACTGGAATATGAAATAAAACTATCAGACTATCATGAACTACTGCCTTGCCTTTTCAGACAAGAACCTGGCATGTACATGCCAAGTCGCGTAACTAGACAGTATAATGCCTACATTTTTATGTTAGGATATTTCTTGAATAAATTTGCCAGTCATCTGCAGAATAGAATGATTATTTGGATTATGTTTTCGTGTTATAAGCATAGGCTTTGTTTTACATGGGTTAATACTCTGGGACAGAAATCATTTCCTGTAGTTAAAATTAAAAGTACAGATATGTTCTTCGAAAATAGAAGAATTGAATGTCAGAAATTATAGGCCTCTTCTAGTTGGTTTTACAGGGTTATGCCCTTTTTTCGTGGACAATTACCGTCTATACTCGCGTATAAGGCGATACCAACTGCAAACTGCATAGACCCAGATATTCCGTCGCATAATTCTCGGCAGATCTGGGTCTATGCAGTTTGTAAGGACTAATCAGTAGAACAAACAACATAGACCCTGATCTGCCGGCGCATTATGCGAAGGCAGATCAGGGTCGATGTTGCTTGCATTTGGACCTGAGTTATACGCGAGTATAGACGGTACATCAATTAAGTTTAAATTCCAATGAGATAAGGATAAAATATATAAACAGCTCTGCTGTTAGTGTGTAATTTTTGTATACTTTCCTGTGAGCATATCCCTTATGGACAACGTTACTAGCGTCCTAATTGCTCCTCCTTCCAAAATGATACCTTTCAGAAACCCTTGGCACCTCAGCTTTCTGTAGAAAGGCTAAGTTACAGAGTTGTATCTGTTTTTTTGTTTTTCATTTCTGCATATCATATTTACATTTTAATAGAATTGCTTATTGTGTTATGCATCATGATGCGGGTAGATATTACAATTTTGCAAGTGCGTATCTTAGAGAAATGAAATAGTTTATTTAACTTGTATAGTTAGATGCAATAATTACAAGCTGATGTATTACGTCATAGTTGTACATAGTTTTGTATCCATATTAAATTATCAACTGATATTTACGGGATCCAGGTCCAGTATACCAAATATTCCACGTACCTGCTTTTTCTCAGTGCGCGTCATTATAACAAAATTGCACAATATTTAATCTAATATTCAAAGTATATTACAAAAATTGAGCTATTGCAGGTTGAAATGCACATTTATCGTGTAATTCTTTTTTCAGAAACATGGTTGGATGAGAGAATATGCGATGAAGATATAACTATCCTAAATTTTCATGCCAAATTTAGAATGAACAGAAACATATATGGAGGGAGAGTTGCCATCTTTGTCCGTGAAAACATTAATGCCAAGCCAGGTAAATATTGGAAAAGCCAACATAAAACTACTAATTGGAGCTATATGCTACCCCCCTCCCCCCATCCCCAATATCGGTCAATATATCTGAGATCTAATAGGCGAATATGAACGTAGGAGTAAATTCAATAATATCGGATATGTTATGTGCTTGGGCACTTTAACGACAATGAAATAATGAAATACACAAACTAATCAGATCATTCGACATGATGCGACTTGTCCATAAACCTATTCACTTTTACCGAGTTTTTATCATCATTGATGGATTTGATATTTACATCAAATATCATAGTACTTTCCAGAGGTGTAGCTGAACCCGTTATTCTTGATTTTGTTCGATATCACTGACTTATTTATTCTAGCCTGACCCTAATAGAACCAGGCTTGACTAGTTACAAGCGTCGTGTTTGGAAATACATTGACGGTAACTATGATGTATGTTGTTCTATTTTAGCGAATTTGAAATGAAATGGGATCACATTTTTATATTTGGTAGTACTGATAGTATGAAGTATGCTTTTTCTACTAATTCCATTATAGTAGCAGCATCTATAAGTATCCCTAGTCGCATAGTTATAGTAAGAAAGTTCGACAGTGTATGGATGTATAGTGAAATTGTCGTCTTAAACGCGAACGAAAGCGGATATACAAAGATGAAGAAGAAAACCCCATTCGTTTTCCTGAAAACTGGAAACAATTTCGACGAAAGAGAAATGAAGTTGTTGCCTCTGTACGGACAGCTAAGGCTAAACCCCGTGACAAATTCTCCAGAAATATCAAGAGAGTGTGGGCAACCCCAAACTCTGTGGTCAGCTAACTAATCATCTGTCTGAAGAAAATTAGAAATATTTCATTCCTCCACCTGAAAATGATAACAACTTTGTATCAGACGACCGATATGGCTTATTTGTTAAACAACCTTATCGATGAACAATCATTGCTGACGGTTATGGTGTTATTCTATTCGAAGACGTGTAGGATGTGCTTATGACCATAAATGCTAGTCAATTATCAGACCCTGATTTGATCACTCATAAACTACTCAAGGAGTGAGCATATGAACTGTCAAGTCCGCTCTCCAAATTATTTCAAAAATCTCTTGACATGTGTAAAAAAATCCTGACAGTCGGAAAATGGTAAATATTATATTATTACATAAAAAGGCAGTAAAAGTTACATACAAAATGTTCCACGTATTTCATTATTAAGTGTCTTAGGGAAAGGAATTGGATGCGTCATGCTTAAACACATTTTAATTTCTTGATTTCTTGCCATGCGCTTGATGAAGGTAAATAAAGTCGAGTAAATTTGTTTGACGTAAGTAAGGCCTTTGACAAAGTGTGAAACTGAGAGCTTATTTTTTAATTGAATAGAGTAGGCATAACTGGCTCGATTTTATGTTGACTTGAGGATAATCTTTCGCACGGGCAGCAACGCTTAGTAATAAACGGATAACATTCAGATCGGAAGCATATCAAGACTGGGGTTCCTCAAGGAAGTATTATAGGTCTCTTACTCTTATATCTATATATATATATATATATATATATATATATATATATATATATATATATATATAGATATATACTATATATATATATCATGCATGTTTGAGAACAGAATTTTTAATTCGTGCTCTCCGTAGTGGACGAATTAAAAACTCTCTAACCAATATGATAATATTTATTTCTTCGTATTTTAAAATCCTGTTAACGTTATCAGCATTCTCCTGTTGGATCCAGGTGTATATTTGTTATTCTCTCTCTCTCATCTCTCTCTCTCTCTCTCTCTCTCTATATATATATATATATATATATATATATATATATATGTATATATATATATATATATGACATTGTGGAAGAAGTCGACACTGACATTAAATTATTGGCATATAATATCAGTCTTTACACAAATATCGATAGTCCCGATACTGCTGCAGCAAACCATAAGAAACAAATATTCAACTGGTCGAACAGTGGGCTTGTAAGTTTATATCCTAACAAGACAGAAAATAATAGTAGTGTCAAGAAACGTAGACGACCTCAACATCCCCCGCTATTTATGGATGGTACTCAGCGCTATGAAGTACCCTCACATAAATACTTGGATGTATTGTTCTCGAATAATGTTAACGGGATTAATCATATCAATTATATTCTTAAGAAGGCTTGAAAGAAAATTAATGTCCTACGTAATTTCAAATTTGCCCTTGATTGACTGTCTATTGAACGTTTTTATTTTACTCACACAAGACCATTATTGGAATAAGCCGATATTGATTGAATGTCTTTATTTTACTGACATAACCCAATATTAGAATATGCCGATACTGACTGAGTGTCTTTATTTTACTGACATAAGACGATTATTAGAATATGCCGATACTGATTGAATGTCTTTATTTTACTGACATAAGACCAATATTCGAATATGCCGATACTGACTGAGTGTCATTATTTTACTGACATAAGACGATTTTTAGAATATGCCGATACTGATTGAATGTCTTTATTTTACTGACATATGACCATTATTAGAATATAATATGCCGATACTGATTGAATGTCTTTATTTTACTGACATAAGACCAATATTAGAATATGCCTATACTGATTGAACGTCTTTATTTTACTGACATAAGACCAATATTAAAATATGCCGATACTGATTGAAAGTCTTTATTTTACTGACATAAGACCAATATTAGAATATGCCTATACTGATTGAACGTCTTTATTTTACTGACATAAGACCAATATTAAAATGTGCCGATACTGACTGAGTGTCTTTATTTTACTCACATAAGACTATTATTATAATATGCCGATACTGATTGAGTGTCTTTATTTTACTCACATAAGACTATTATTATAATATGCCGATACTGACTCAGTGTCTTTATTTACTCACATAAGACCAATATTGGAATATTCTGATACTGATATATATATATATATATATATATACTTTTCAGAGGGAAGAAGTAAATATTGAGGTAACATAAATTGTCATAGGTGCAACCAACTTAGTATGTTAAGAAAGAAAACACAGAAAACTGCATGGAAAACTCTTAAGGACTGATGGCGTATACATCAATTGATACTTCTTTTCATAAAAATGACGCACAAGTTGGTCCCTGAATTTCTCTCTGATGTATTTTCTTCAAGAAACTAGTCTCGTGAAATGCATAATTCAAAAATGTTTGGTCCAGAACAAAAGTGTATCAAGAATCCTCCCGACCTTCTACCATTTGCTGTTGGAATCAGCTCCCAGTGAACAAGCGAATATGTGAGTCAATTCAAAAGGCTATTAAATGACGGTCGAGCAAGTATTCCAAAGTACTATTCAACTGGTTAAAGAAATGCCCAGATTTCTCATACTCGCCTTCGACTTGAAGGTAGCACACTCTGAATTCATCTATTCAATAAAAATATTCTATCCGATCCTTACTGCAACTGTGGCAGCATTGGTACTGTTGAATATTATTTGTTTTATTGCCCACTATATAATGATGTAAGAATATATACATGTTACGTTTACAGCGCCCATGAAGGAATAAACAGTAGAAAATGTGATAATAAGATTTGAAATATGATTGGGAAATACATTTTAAAGTCCTCTATGCCGTCAAAGAGCATGGCATACATACAAAACGATTTTCTTTACGGAAAAAAATGTGTTATAACAGTCTAGATGTTTTCTAAGTGATGTGTGACACGAAATTCAAATAATAATAACAACTTTATTTCACAAACGTTCTCTGTCTTGGCAAGCAGTCTGTTAAGCTTTTGCAAAAATTTATTCATATGTAAAATATCGTCGTGTCATATAACATAAAATGATTGCGACATTTTTCTTGTCAAATCAGGCAATTTACATTCATTCACTAGTATGATCTTCCCTAATGAAATCTCCATAAGATTTCTAAGTTGAACTTGTAATTCTTTGCTGTAAAACCCTTATGAGCATTTACGTCCAATAAATGGAGCTTAAAATAGCTATCTTATAGTCTAGACAGAATGCCTACATAAAGCGCGCATTAAGTTTTAAATATTAACCAAGATATTGGCCTCTGTGTGCGTTTCATTGTTTGAGATATAATGTAATGTCCTTAGTTAATAAAATATAATAGACAGGCGATGATGAATCCCTAATTCAGATGTTAAATACCACATTTTTTCCCAATAAATAATTCTGACAGGAAGTCGTAAAATGGTCTGGATCACCGCTTTCTTATGCTCCTCTGCTCACACAAAGAAGGGAACCAGAATAGTCGTAAGCCGTTATAATTACCTCCCTTTAGAACGGTCAGCCATCTTTTGGCAGATCTTATTAGCACAAAGAACACAAACTATCCAGAATATATATATATATATATATATATATATATATATATATATATATATATATATATATATACACACACAAACATCCCAAAATGTATGTAGTTACTGTCTTCTTATGCCCTAACCTTTATGCCAAAATGTAGGGAAATTGTAATTGTCCCCACGCCTTATTCCAAAGTCTGTATTATTATTATTATTATTATTATTATTATATAGATACATTAAAAATAACATGGCTTTTAAAGTGTTGATATAAAGCAATTTGATACACCAATACTGTTGGTATCTCAAATTGTGATTCGCCCATGACGTATAAATACGCATAGAATTATGGTTTCAGTATAAATACCCATATAATTATTGCTTCTGTAGTCTCTAGATCAGTGATGAATTGCCACTTGTTAATTATTAATAAATAAGAAAATAATGAGAGAAACAAATAACAATTACCGTTTTGTAATTAATTCAAAATGTTACACAACTTCATCGAAATCCCCCCTCTACTTTCCCTTTTATCTCTCTCTCTCTCTCTCTCTCTCTCTCTCTCTCTCTCTCTCTCTCTCTCTCTCTCTCTCTCTCTCTCTCACACACACACACACACACACACACACAGAGACTTGCCGTAAGGACAAAACTAAGTGGAAATCTGTGGACTGAGGGAGAAAAAAGAATTTGAGCAAGATGAAAACCTTGAACTTGAACTTGCACCAAGTAACTTAGAGGAATTCCCGAGTCCTTATAATTGTATGTGTACACATTCCAAGTTTTTTTGTCTACAGTGTTACACAATACCAATGATACAAAGTTGCAATAGCCTGTGGAGATGAGTAGGCAGAACAGTAAATTCCTTGACATACACATACTGTAATCTAGTTGATGCTTGATTTATTTATTTACTTTTTAAAACCAATCATAAGGTTCTAAAGCAGATCATCTTTTAATATTAAAATGTCTGAAGGTTTCTCTCCCTCTCTCTTTCTCTCTCTGTCTATGTTGGTTGCTCATTTTTTTTACCTCAATTGATCAAGATGACTCTCTCTCTCTCTGTGGATCTATTATGGTAAAACTGACAGACTAATCGACCAACAGAGAAACGGAGAGATGGATGATATAAACAATCTCATAAGTCAGTTCCCACCCACCCACCCCCTACCCTCTCTGTCTCTGTCTCTCTCTCACTCTGGACCATCTTCGCAAGCCACGGGTGAAAATTCGTGAAAAAGGAGTGCAGCAGATTTTTGCCCACTGTAGACACCCCCCCCCCTCCGCCACACACACACAAATACATCTGGCTTCTGCTACTGATTGGGCGTCCATAACAGTTTGCATTTTAAAATAGACTACGGTATTTAAACACCGTGTAAATGAATGTTGATTGCTTGACAGAGTTTCGCCATTTTCCTGTCATCATCATGTAGTTTTACAAGCCGCTTTGTTGTAAGAAGCACACGATGTGAAATGTGCGTTAAAGCCAGTGTGACTGGTAAAGCTGTATTTTAAACAATTTTGAAAAACAATTTTACGAAGGAATCTGACATGTTAATTAAATGATATGTCATCGCACAGTTTGGTATAGCGACAAATAAAAAAGTGATCAATAAAATATAGAAACTGTGAAACCGAATTATCTACATATCTTACAAGAAGACTGATAATAGACAAAAGAATGCATCGGTCCTACAAAAAAGTCTTATAAAGATATCATATGGACACGGCTTAACTGAATCCAGGGTTAGGTACACGTTAACATAAAATGAAGGTTGATTACTATGAGTAAGATGATAACAAAACTACCAGGCGATACGAAAAGAAAACAATAATGGGAGCAGACGCGTGCAAGTGGAATATCACAACTTGCAATTTGTTCTCCTTAGTATAATTCTGATCCATAAAGATACACTGAACTCCAGACCGAACCGAGTAGTTCAAAGCCTTACGCCATCACAGTTGTCAGACATAGGCAGAATGGTTAAAAAGTTATTAAGGGAAATACTTTAAGTCATAGTTGTCGTTATCGTTAAAATTTGCAGAATTGTAACAAATGTGACTGTTACGGTCTTTATTTATGATTTTCTTTTTTGGTCGTAGATTAAAGATTTATACTGCCCAAAACGTTTGCACTCTGTGAAGATTTAAGTGCTTTATTCAATTTTATTAAATTTTGATTCTTTGTGAAGTTAGTTCAGCCATATCGAATATTTTCATCCATTTATTTTCAGTTTTCGATGTACAAATCTGCACGAAAAATAAAACAATACACGTTCAGATTTTTGTATACTGATATTTTACGCCGGAAAGATGGGATGATGGATTAGCGAATCAAAACTGTCTTCCTCTGGGACAATACATATAGTCTTTTTAAAGGAATTATTAAGAGGAGTATCGCTGTTCTGTTTATCAAATAAATGATTGCCCCGTGATTGAGAATTGAAAACTCTCCTTTAGTCATTGAAAGTTCCGTTTTTTTAAAAAATAAATAAAACAGCGTTGTAGTAATTCTTTTGATAGTTATAGAGGAAGTAGGAGAATGAGGAGGAGGAGGAGGATGTTTGTGGTAGAAAAACGACGACAATGACAATATTTACGACGAATGGTATCGTAGAATGAGAATGAAGTTATAATAAATGATCCACATTTACGACGAATGGTATCATATAATGACAGTGAAGTTATAATAAATGATCCACATTTACGACGAATGGTATCATAGAATGACAATGAAGGTATAATAAATGATCTACTCAAGATGTCAAAAAGGAAAAACATGTTTTCAATAGAACGCCTCGTTGCTATGATAGGAATGTGCAATATATTGCCTGGTTAAATTGGATCTCGCTTGTTCCTATTTCATTTTAAAATTTTAACATTAATCTAGGTACATATTCAACTTAGAAATTTAGTTCCAGATTCGCTTCTTAATATTGTATAAAATAAAATGTGTCGCTGCTGTAACCTAAATTTCCTATTCCTTTTTAAAACATATGTTTAACGGAAAACATTAATTGATAAATTTTGTAAAACGAACTTACTGAAGGACATTTGCGAGATTGGTATGTTCAGAAGCTGCATCACTTGTCTAAATATATGCTACACTTTAATTCTCTATGGATATAATTTTCAATTTGAATTAAAACCAATCATTGCAAAGTTGAAAAACTAACAGCAGCTTGGAATAAATAGAAATCAATTTATTCATATTTCTACCTGTTAGAATGAACGTGCAAGAGTACATATCTTTACTTTATGCTAGCATGTGAATTAGTGGATTTTCCAATTGAAATAATTTTGATAATTCACCGGCGTGAATTAGGAAAAATTCTTTTTTTCACTGCGTTCAATAGACATCGATAAAATTATGATCAAGAAATTAGATACCCTGTTTTGGCACTTGCATAGTCTAGTGGCAAGTATGGTCACCTATGACACAGGGTTACCTGGTTAAAATCCCACAATATGCAAACTTTCTTTCTTTCTTCAATTTTATTGTTTATGCGCTTTTTTGCCTTCACTTAGGAAAGAGAAGTATGTTACTACTGCTATTTTCATTGGGAATATACACAAAACACAACAGAACATAAACGGTAAACAGCTGACATTATCGCGCAGGATGCAGTAAAAGTCTGTTACTTCAATCTGTTATACATATTGCTAGCCAATACGTTTGAGCATAAAATAAAAAGAAACTTTGCTTGTTCTGATTAAATGACGGATATAATTCATCGCATGGGTGAAAAACTTTTCAATTTTCACTTGTGGCTTCGCCGCTCGTGAAAATACTGAGTTTTTCACCCATTCAATGAAATAAATCCGCCATTCACTCAATCAAAGCAAATATCCTATGTTTCTGCTATTTTTACGGATGACAACCAAAAAATATTGTTTTTCAAACAAACTTGATTACATAGCCTGAGTCCATGCGCTTGAATAAAAACAAAACCCTATTTACACAAGCCATTGAGTGTGTTTAATAAGAGTGTGTTTGCCTATTTCGTTTCAAATGGTCTAAATTGCAGCTCCTTTTAAAATTTTAGAGAACATATCGATTTAAAAATTACAATAATTTTCAAGTCCAAACTGAATAGTTTCCTTTAGGATCACGATACTTTCTTTCCTATACACAATATCATTAGAACAAATTAATGAAATAGAGACAACAGGCTCATAACTGAAAATAGATTTGTTTGGGGCGAAAAGTACAGAAAATTATCTGCACTCAAGGACCATCTTTTCACTTTTAATACAGCTTTTTTACTTGTCAACCTTTCCATCAAATTATATAATGTAAAATTTACCTTAGGTTAAATGAAAACAAACAAAGTTGTATTTGTCTATCATTATATTTTCTCAAATGCTTCTTATAGTAAACACAGCCTGCCTCCTCAAGAAATAAAGAATTACAGAATTGTTCAAACAAGCTTTATAAACTGTCTAGGAAGCCTAATTTTAATGATAATATTAAGAGGTCCCCATGCTCTTTCGACTCGTATGATGCCACAAAGTTGAGTATTTAATAATCCAAACATTGATTTTTACAGTAGTGCAATTAAATATGCAGAGATTGTGTTATCTATTTTCAGGTGTTTTGCTATATCAAGCCATAATAAACGTGTGGAAATTGTGGTGAATAGAACTTTGAAAATTGTTTCGACATAATGCTTGTTTTATGTTTATTCTAATACCGTATATACTTGCTTATAACTTGAGTCCAACTGCAAACTGCACAGACCCAGATCTGCCGGCGCATAATGCGCCGGCAGATCTGGGTCTATGCAGTTTGTTAGGAGTAATCAGTAGAACAAACAACTAGTATATACGGTACTGAAACACTTGTTCCCTGATGTTGTTTAAACTTAAGTGAATTATATGTTGGGATATTACCCGCATATAGGGAAACCTATATTCTTTTTCTTCATATATCTATTTCAAAATGAAGATTTCAAATTGATATCAGAGATCCAGGTTTATTTCAAATTTACATAAAAGTAACGAAAATGGATACAAACATATGCATTTTATTAATGCCATGAATGGAACTATGTAGATTTTTTTTCTCCACAGTCCTGATAGAAAATCAGTGAGGAAAATCAAGGTTGATTAAAAATTAGTCTTACTTTAAAAATTAAGATTGAAAATCTAATATGGATATAATAAATACGTATTGACGGATTCTATTAATATGTCGTAGCGTCTTTATTCATTATCATCGAGCTGCAGTTGTGTTAGCTAGTTGTCAAATTAATTCCTGGGGAGTTCATTGCCTTATAGGCATGCACTAATATGGCAAGAGCGAAATATCCGTAAAACATCGTTTCTGATTCCTTTTTGAGCTTAAAGAGAATTGAATTATTCCTAATAATAAATATAATTTTTTTTAAAAACATAGCCAATGGCTCATAGTACACAATTCCAACATAAATATAAGCACGAACTGAGTCAGTAATACACCCTTCATAATCTCTTTATACAATATAAGTCTATGAATCTAACAATAAATATCTCGAACTGTTTAACCTAGACCCTTGTAGTTCGTGCTGTCGGGGTTCTACTGTAATAGGCATAAAGAGGGATCAAACTCTTCCATGTATCTACTGCTTCCAAAACATTTCATCTCTTTTGAAATGCTTATCCTATGACTCTATTAAACTTACAAAAATTTGGAATCTAAATAATACGTAGTCATCTCAGATTATTATTTTGTAGAAAGCATTACAGGTATAGTCACAGTCTTCAATCGATTAAATACTTCTGAAAGCGTTCATCTCATCAGACTGAGAAGTGATGAATGTCTCTCTTTAGTTGCATCAGCCTTGGAATCTAAATAGATCAAAATATGTAGTGGTCTGATTATTCTTTTGTCATTTGAGACGTCAATGCATTGGAAATAACATGTTACAGAGTCGACGCCGAGGTAAAGCAGTTTATAAAACAAATTATATTTGGAACAAAAGGGTACAGAGCCAACGAAATAGTTTGCTTTCTAAATACATATTATCGGTATCCTCCTGGGAGCCGCTGTAGCTCCGTTGATGAAGCACCTGACTCCTAATCCAGAGGTCACCACCTTTTCATTACCAATTTTAAGGCTGAGTTCGACTTTATTTGAAGCATTGAGGTCATTGTACAGCAACATGGAACAATTACCAAAGAAAACTGAAGAATTACCAAAGGTGAATATATTCCCGGTCACTCTCGCCAAAACACATCCCTATTATCTGATGTCAATAGGTAGTACATTTCTTGAAATGTATTCCAACTATACGTAGGAAAAAAAAGTCATTTGCATAATATTGTGTTATATTACACAAATGCCACAAAATGGATTCTCATAAAGCTCAGTATAATTGCAATGCAATATATTGTTATCTGCAGAAGTTTATCCTACTAACTATAATATCATGAAATGCAGAAACCGGGGTCACACTATTATACTTGGTAATGCTAATATTTACTAGTGTGTTTATCAACTGAGCCCTTACATTGTTTTTTTTTCTTACAGATTTAAACTTAGTTTCTTTTTCCATCTGCTAGTTTTACACAATTTTACAACTGATCTTATGTGCGGATGCCTCATCGAAGATTTATTTACTTCTTATGCGTGCCAAGAGCATTGGATGATTCAAGAGGATAATTTTTCTTCGTGAATGCCCCTATCTTAAATAACAGGATATACACTAAAGCATGGTCATATCCAGCAATACTTCAGAAATAGAAAAACGTGTATCCAATAATTCAGCCAATTAATGACGCTATGCAGTTATGCAGTTTTGAGTTGACTACTTCCATTACAAGAGAGTCAGTTTTGAATTTACTGCTTCCGTTACAAGAGAGCCAGTTCGTTTGGTTGTCGATAAATAACCTTAAACTTCTCACGAACCAATGTTTTAAGTAACTTCATTACCTGCCGTATATTTGGTCTGTAAAGATCTTAACAATTGATGTTGTTTTCTCATACCCAAGAAGGATTTTGGTGCTAAAAGCGTGACAACCAGATGTTGTTTTCTCATTCCCAAGAATGATTTTGGTGCTTCAAGCGCGACAACCGGATGTCGTTTTCTCATACCCAAGAAGGATTTTGGTGCTTGAAGCGTGACAACCAGATGTTGTTTTCTCATACCCAAGAAGTTTTTTGGTGCTTAAAGCGTGACACAAATTCAGCACAGTATTTGTATTATTTCGAGGAACATTGGTTAGCTTCGACGATAATTCGTAAGAGCCATAGGTGCAAGACATTTTATTAAATTTGTATTAGTGAAACCAAATTACCTGAATATCTCTGGATATTTTAAAAACAAAGATGTAAGAGAAGGCTTAAATGCAGCAAAGAAATGGCCCAAGGAATGTAACTCTGAAATTGCCTATTTCTAGAATTGTTGGAAATCTGCTCATTGGACCAGGCCTTAGAGACATATAACCTTTACCCAAATACATAGGATATACGGAGGCATTCACGAACCAACTGTTTCGTTACGACATAGATACAACTAAATATTTTGACTAGAAGGGATACAAATTTATTCGCCATCATCAATTTAGAGATCATCTATCAAAATATACAAGCCGCATTGAGGCGTCAATGTTGTATACGTGGTAGAATATGTTTTGAAACAGGAAAACGTTCAGTCACTTTATCACATAAATTTCAAAGCAGAAATTAATTAGAAATTCATGACTGCAGTTATTATTCTTCACCTAATTTGAAGACTGGAATAAATTGGGTAAACTCTGCAACAGATCACATACATGCAAATAACTTTTATTCAGTGGTTATATGATATATTGTTTTTAATGCTATTTGCTTGTAACCTGTATCGCTACAACCTACGAAGGAGACAACACTAAACCATTACAAAAGAGCCCAATTTCTCTATCCACGGTACCTCCGCAGGGTGATTGCCCAATTTATCTATCCACGGTACCTCCGCAGGGTGATAGCCCAAATTCTAAGACTTAGTAGAAACCTCTAACGTCTTTGCGGGGTATGCATTTTTTTTTCTTCCCTTAATTAATAAAGTAGAAATACAAAGGCAAACCGTGCGTACACACGAATGAAGTAATGCAACAATGCGTACACAGGCAAGAAAAATCATAAAATCTGTTAGTCTTCGAAAAGTGTACAGTAGTAATGATGACATGCTAACAATGAATGAATTAGGTATGAATGATATGGGACGTATACGAACAGCTACAAATATCACAGCTGTGTGAAAAATAGGGGACGACTATAGGATTTAGAACATTGAACTATTGTAAATTTGCAATAGGTAATATGGAGTTATCAATATATGTATTTGTCAGAGAATTTTATAGTTCCACACCAAAGTTAAACAGCCTTATCTAGAATCTTACTTAGTGCTATCTTATCCTGTTCGATATGATCTACAAGCGAGATGCTTTGTTGAGGTATTTAATTCAGCATACCCTATTCATGTCAGCATTTAGAACAAGGCCTCAAATTAGGGAATAAACTAAACATTAGATATCAAATAAGAAGGGTACATGTTGATTTTCGTCCAAGTTTCACGTTACACATTTAATGTATGTTAGAAAAATATGTAAAATTCTACAAATTCCTTCAAAAGGAATAATTTGTAAATCAGTGTGGATGGAATTCAGAGCATATAACTGAGCTATAGGACGTCTGGTTAATTGCTGTGAGAATGATTTAGACTTTTGATTTCTAAAATTGTATTATGCCTCTGGCAAATTCAGTTGAGATGCTGCTTTTTTGCACAAAACTAAAAGGAATTGACTTCCAAGAGTTTGTCACGTATATTCCTCTTTCATGAACTGACAAAAAATGTTGATAATAATGGTAATTTCGTATCTCGACAGACACAGCTACCGGCAAAATAAATGATTTAAACCCCATAAATTATGTTTGAAAAAAATGACCTTTAGCAGCTTCCTCATTCATAAACTTCGAGCTGCATTTGACTAAACTGTACATAGTTACAGGCTCACATTAATTCAGCATACCCTATTCATGTCAGCATTTAGAACAAGGCCTCAAATTAGGGAATAAACTAAACATTAGATATCAAATAAGAAGGGTACATGTTGATTTTCGTCCAAGTTTCACGTTACACATTTAATGTATGTTAGAAAAATATGTAAAAGTTTTTTTGGCAAGTTCAGTGCCTTATAGGTAAGCACTAATATGGCAAGAGCGAGATATCAGTGAAACATTTGTTTTTGATTCCATTGAGCTTGGAGGTAATGACAGTATGCGTATTAATAAAGTTGGAGGGTAGGAGGCATCTTACAAACTCAGTGTAAGCACAAATAGAATCAATAATATACCCAGCAGAATTTCTACATACGATATAAACCTAATTCGCTCGAATTTTGGACATATCGAACTGATTAACCCAGAACATTGCAGTTCGAGCTCTCATGGTTGTTCTTTTGCAAGCATATACAGGGGTTTAACTCATTCATGCATTAACTGCTTCTCAAAGCTTTCGTCTCGTCGAAATTATTAGTGTATCCCTTTCGTAAGTTGATTCTGCTTTGGAATCTAAATAGGTAAAAATGTGTTTAGTTTGTCTCATATTATTATTATTTTGTCATTTAAGATGTCGATGCATCGAGACATATTGTTACATGGGTGGAACGCCTGGTTAAGAAACTGATTAAAACATTATATGTGGAGCTTAAACGCAGAGAATCAACGAAAAAGTTTGTTTTAAGAAAAACACATAATATGTATGTCCTGCATTGGAATTTTCCGAGGGGTGGGTGGGCAGAGTGCAGCTGATAATATAAAGCAGTGTTGTATATAGGATGAAGCTCTTAAGTTCATATGCAATTAATACAATAAAAGTTTACTTGGTAGGTATGGCCTATTCATTCAGGACCAACGGAATGTGTAGATGTTGTCTACATTTTATCACCGCTCACTCTCCTCTCATAGACAATCCACAATTGCACAATAACAATGAGCCATCAGTAGGATAACACAGTTCTGTGGATATTTCCAAACAAGGGGTGGTTGAAGTATGATTCATGGATGCCTGTCCTGTCATTTACAACTGGAACAATAGTTTTCTGTCTTCTTCGGCTTCGTACAAACATCAGAAGTTTCAGAGTTATTTTTGTTTTAACTTTTTGATAGTTTTATTTAATAATAATAACAATAATCATAGACTTTATTTATTATCGATGGACAATGTTGAGACGAAGACTCATCTTACACATAGTCGAGATGAATACAAATGTACAGTATTCACATTATTTACAATAACAATACATGAACTACATGAGATAAATCTGATCTCAGACTGGAGGCAATAAAATACGGCAATTTGATTAAATAAACCAACTATAAAGTTATATTTGGGGTTTATAATAATGTTTTTCGTTTGTGTTTAAAAGCAACAAGGGTTGTATATCATTTAATATCATTAGGTTACATATTCTAAAAATAAAAACACCATTGTCTGTACAATTCCTTTTAAACATTTCTTTCTAGTGATATATTTTATTTAGCTGATTTATTAGAAGAGCGCGTGATTCCTCTTCGGAGACGAGAGTAAAAATATTCAGATAATCTTTAAACTTTGTACATTAGGACTGATTCATTGTACTTTATTCTATCTTTAAAATGTAGCCTATTGAGTTTCTCCAGTAAAGTCTCATTGGGTATTGAATATTTCTAGAGTTCTAGTCACATTCTTTTGTGGGTGTTGAAGTCTAGCCACATTCTTTTGTGGGTGTTTAATGCGTTTTAAAAGATAAGAACAATGTCCCCAAATATTAGAACAATAATCAAAATGAGGCAACATAAAACAATTGTAAAAAGTAAGTCTTAGTTTTGGAGTAAAAAGTGCATAATTCTTTTCAAATGAAATAACTTGAAGAATATTTTGCTACATACAGAGTGGATCTGTTTATTCCATCATAAGAGTGTCGTTAACAGCGACTAGCTAAAAGTTTTTCATGGGTGTCACATTCAAGCATTTTATGTCAACAGTGTACAGAAAAATCCTATTTTATTCTCCTTTTCTTTTGAGTTGTGTCAATTAGTAAAAACTTGATTGTTTTAAAGAATCTATGCACATAGCATTGTTTGTACAAGTTGAAACGTTTGACATGAGAAAATTATGCTTACTTTCACTTTAATCTACATTTGTACTTACAGCTTGAACAACTGTGTCATCCGCATACATAAGCATATCAGTATCGTCAGATACTAAGGTTAAGTCATTGATAAACAGTAAAAGAAAATGGTCCTTGATGATCTCCTGCAGTAACGTGGGATAGATGAATCAAGTTGCCAATATAACGCATATTTTGAGATCAGCAGTTGAAATATGAGCTAAAATCAAAGATAGCTTTAAATCTGAACATCCATAACTTCCAAATTTTGTAGTAGAATATTGTGATTGATCAGTCAAACGCTTTTATAAAATCTAACAGTGATACACCCGTATGATTCCCTTTATCTATTTCCCGATACCTTGAAGTAGTCATGTTTGTTAAAGCCGTTTGACAAGACTTGAATGTTCTAAATCCTGATTGACTTTTTACTATACTCTGATTTATCATCTCTTGCCCCTTTTGTGAAGATAGGCGCGACTTAAGCAGATTTCTTCTCTGGAAAAGAATCAGTTTGGATAGCAATAGTCATAATAGAGACAATGCTTTGATGGATAAGGTCAGAACTAATTTGTAAAATCTATACACTGATTCCATCTAATCCAGAAAAGTTGTTTTTATGATCAATGGAATTGAAATAGTTGAAAACATCAAAATGTTGAATTGGTGGAATTTCAAATTTGGTACCTACTGGCAATTCGATAGATACAAAGTCTCTGAGTATCTTTTATCTTTGTTGTTGCACATGTAATGTTTTCTTTAGCAATATTGTCAAGGACTCATTATAAATTTTCCTATTTCTTTGCTATCTTTAATCTCAGATCTATCTGCTGTTGAAAATGAAGGGTTTGGTACTTTTGAGTTTGGCACGATATGACGGAAATATTTCCAAAACTCATTTGTAGTATTGATACATTTGGTCAAGGATATTGTTGCAGAGCTCTTTCTTGCTTTTCGAATAAGACTCAGTATTCCTCAATTCAGTGTAGAGAGTTGAATTTGTACATTTATGTTTATCACTGATTTTGATTGCAATATTTATATCCTCGTTCCATCACTCGTTTTTTAGGATGTTTTACTATCTTTTTTTAAGTGGTGCGTATATATATGTATATACTTGATATATTAAATGGATCGCTCGCAGTGAATTTTCTTCATTACCCACATTTTCATCTTAATATTCATTGTAAAGGGTATTTATATACCCTGCCTGTTGCCTGATAGCGATAAAATATGTAATAAATAAATCTTATGGAGATGATGCAAAGTCGATTTCACCATTGCGTCGTACAGGCTTATATTGTAGTGATTTTCATAATGTGTAGTTGTAACCCTTTAAATACCCGATGCGAATTTGAAATAGGTTCCGTTTTGGCGGTATGTTTTTACAAAAAATTTCTGACACACACAACAAATATGTTCTTGTTTACTATTTAAAACAACAACAACAAAAAAACACAAAAGAAACCACAGGTGGTCACAGAAAAGAAAATCTGCGTGTACATACACGAATAATTTAGTTCATTTCAATCTAAAAATTTCAAAATTAAAGGTTGGGTTCGACTTTAGTCGGAACACTGACCATTTTTACTTCAACAAAAGAAACCACAGGTGGTCACAGCAAAGAAAATCGGCGTGTACATACACGAATAATTTAGTTCATTCAATCTAAAAAATTTCAAAATTAAAGGTTGGGTTCGACTTTAGTCGGAACACTGACCATTTTTACTTCAACAAAGGTCGCCAAAACAGCTGAACAATTACAAAAGGTGAATATACTCCCGTCACTTTCTTCACATCACTCCACATCGCACCACTGTTTCGAAATATCGATAGGATGTACATTTCTTGAAATTTTTTTAACTATGTAAAACAAAAAGAAGATAACAAGAAACTTATTTGGTGTATAAGCTGTTTTATATGGCACACATACCACGGAAGTGGATTATAGTAAAGCTAAGTATAATTGCACCAGTGCATTACTGGGAATTATTAGATTGATAGAGTAACATAGATCTTGAGGATATAGGTGGCAATCAATGGGGTATAACTCTATTTCAGTATTAGTGTCTACGAACATATGCCCTACTCACGCGCGGCCGAAGCGTAATAAATGGAATCGATATTATGTTTGAACTTGAAATATGCGTAGACACTCGATTGCATAAATCTAAAACTAGAAGTCAAAGAGCCAAACAAAAGTCATTACAGCGCAGATTAATTGTCATTGCAATAGTTATTACAAGTTATTACAAGCGAGGTTACCTGTCACTGAAATAGGGAAATCGTGTATCTTGATAATTATTGAATGGAGAAGGACGATCATTCCTTTATGAATATTTCGACTTCCATTTTGAAACAGTTTTTTAGCATTCAATGGTTATGTACAGGTGGAGAAGAGTAAAAGTCAGCTACTATATATCTAACATGTAACCAATGTGTTACAGAAAGAAAGGTGATGAGAGCAGATATATACAAAAAGAATACCAGTACTTGCAATGGCTCATCTTCTAGAATACATTTAAACCCCTCATTATATATAACCCATACCAAATACGTACCCTCAGAATCTAGATTATACTCTCAAGATGGAACTGATGGTGATGCTTACTATAAAGTTGTGACAAGTTACTGAGGAAATAGAATTTAGTGCAAACATTTAATGAATAATACATCTTGTTCCCAAGAGTGTGTAATATACACTTTCTTTTTAGTGAAAACTTTATTGTTCCTATCTTCATTAATCATTGGACTCCAGTGCCACATGTACATGTCGTTAGATAAAAACGCAGAGTGCCAATATTATGACGTCAACTTTCTACGTTTCTTGTAATTGTAGTTTTATGAGAAAGACATTATCACAATGATATATCTTGTATGAACAGGTAATTATTTTTCGACCAATAGTCACATTAAGATGTTTTGTAATAACAGAATAAAATTAACGGCAAGTTTGCTATATGCATTAGTAAAAATCAAAACCTTTTTCTCTTTTTTATTTTGCTCTTGTTCTAATATTTGCTTTGATTCTAAAAAAAAAAGTCAAGACAATGCCGAAAAGTGGACAGCGTGTTTAAAGCTATTGCGATAGTCTTTTCAAGTTCTCCCTGCTCCAACACGTGTGAAAGGGTACATTTGAGCAAAAGAAGGGTTGGTATGTATCCGTGAATGCGGTTTTTGTGCTTGGTTGGTGACATAACCTTATTTAGCATTGCACAATCCATAACAATTTTGATAAATACAAGTCTGTCTCCCTATATCGTTTGTACAAAGTCCAAAGTATAGTTGCCTTTAGTTTTAGTATCAAACAAACATAGCAACGAAACTAGGACTTTAATCTAAAGACAATTAGGAACTTAAAAAAAATCGAAAATAAAATCCAGGAAATTGAATTGCACCTAATGATTCACATTCTATCACTTTTTATTTAAAAACTTTTACGTTCCAACATTTTAACGATAAAATCTAACATAAACTACAATCTACAAATTGATATTTATAGTTCAGTGATTTGAAACGTTTTGGACTGATTTATTCACTTTTCATGCCAACATTCGATATTTTTCTGGTTTGTATCTGGTTTGTATCTGTACTGTCTGAACACTGCTGACTGCTGTATTACAAGGACGTCATGGCCAATTCAGTGACAAATAACTGATGACTTGAGGGAATTTTTCATTGTGTCTGTCCCTTGTGACTATCATCTCTACCTCTAGTCTTTTTTTAGAATTTGCAGCTATAATTGTACGTAGTCTCCTAGCTATTTTCATATTCTTTTAGGCACTTGTGCGTCTATGGACCTCCTAGCCGTATCAGCGACGATGGTCTTGTATACACACAAAACTACACTTGTGTTTTCTTCGAAGACGGCGGAAAGAACAAGTTTGATACGGTGCAGGGATACTCAGAGGCCATCAGGCCGAGACGTATTCATACTCCATATTAAACGAATTCTTACCCACGACTCAGAACAAAGCACGAATGTGGTTTTGTATTTATTGTATACCCAAAGTTTTAAGCTTTCTAAATATTTTTAGCTATGGGGTATGAATGGAAGTCAAGACAAATTGTAATTGATAAAATTTCTTTTTAGTGATTCCAGGAATGTTGACGCCGGAACGTTAGTGAAAACACCTATATAGTTCTAGGTGTGGGATACAGGTTTACGGATTGAACACCAGTATCAAACACCATATCGAAATGGGTATATAACGAAGTCGAATGCGTCTGACATTACGTTTTAGTGGCATAATTTAAAAATTAATATCATTTCAAATATATATCATAGAAATACTGAAATATGTAATGCATTTAGTGCTAGAAACTAGTCTGTATCTTCTGATGGTGAGAAATATTGCAAATTATATTTGTGTATGTGAAAAAGAATTGATGAGTGATATAATACCTGGTAATTTCGCCTCAACAATATTAGTAAAAACTACTAATCGTAATTTGTTTTTGCACGAAATGTTAAATTATACCTTCTCAATAGGCAATTCAAGATTTATATTTGAAATTACATGAGAATACACCACATATACATGACTACCCATCGCACAAACTGTGACCTTAACTGTACACATTCTTTCTGCCAACACCGTATAAGAGATAGTAAATTTGCAGCAGAGAATCTACAGTACAAGCGTTGTTTCAAAAGCACGGGAGAAAAACGACATGAAATACCATCTTCTGGGAAATATTTATGAGATATATTCAAAACAGTCAACATTATTGCTATTAAGTATTAGACGCTCGGTGAAAATTTATCCAAAGAGCAAAATTGAATTTCATCACGATTACTTATTAATTTTCCCTCTTTATGTAATAATTCCTGATGTTTGGCTAGCTCTTCCAATTACTAGCAATGCTCTCTCTCTCTCTCTCTCTCTCTCTCTCTCTCTCTCTCTCTCTCTCTCTCTCTCGTACCTTTGACAACGCAATAGTAGACTGCAAGAAAAACCCATAGCTGTCATCCCTATTTATGGATAAAGACACCTAGGACTATACAATGGAGGAAAACCAGACTTAACAACTTCACGTTGGTCGTTAGTACAATAAGAAATAATGGGAAACACTTAATGTTATATATACTTTTATCTACATATCGATACTGCAGAACTCTCTCTCTCAAGGATTTTGTGAAGTTGCTAGTCTGTGCATATTATCGATACTGCAGTACCCTCTCTAAAGGATTTTTTGCAGTGGGTATCTATCGATACTGCAGCACCATCTCTCAGATTATCTGTATATCGATACTGCAGTACCCTTTCTCAGATTATCTATATATCGATACTGCAGCACCCTCTATCATATTATCTATCTATCGATACTGCAGCACCCTCTCTCAGATTATCTGTATATCGATACTGCAGTACCCTTTCTCAGATTATCTATAGATCGATACTGCAGCACTCTCTATCATATTATCTATATATCGATACTGCAGCACCATCTCTAAAGGATTTTCTGCAGTTGGTATTTATGGATACTGCAGCACCCTCTATCTATCGATACTGCAGCACCATCTCTCAGATTATCTGTATATCGATACTGCAGTACCCTTTCTCAGGTTATCTATATATCGATACTGCAGTACCCTCTCTCATATTATCTATATATCGATACTGCAGCACCATCTCTAAAGGATTTTCTGCAGTGGGTATAAATCGATACTGCAGCACCCTCTCTCAAATATGGTCTGCAGCTGCGAGTCTGTGCATATTATTAATACTCCAGCACCCTCTCTCAAGGATTTCGTGCAGTTGCGAGTCTGTGCATATTATCAATGCTGCAGCACCCTCTCTCAAGGATTTCGTGCAGTTGCGAATCTGTGCATATTATCAATACTGCAGCACCCTCTCTCAAGGATTTCTTTCAGTTGCAAATCTGTGCATATTATACATATTACTTAAAAGAAGACAAAAAAAAAAAAGCAAAATAGTGAGAGTAAGAGTGTGATAGTGGTAAGTGTTCAAATAAGAGAAGATTTAGAAAACTTAGAGCAATCAAACGCAAAGCGTGCGTTGTCTGCAGCGTTTGAGGGTAAATCTGACATTATCACATCGTACCATACCATACCCCGCTAACAGGTCTGCTTGTAGCTAAGGTTTAAGATATATCTCTATTTTCAAATAATAATTAAAAAAATGAAAAAATAAATAAAAAAAATAATCATTTTCAATCGATTTTGAAGCCCTTATTCAGCTCATTATCAACATGGGTATTAGAAGCTTTGAATTCCTTCTCGGTATACCTCAATATTTTGCATCAAAACCATCACCCGATTTCTTATCTCTAAACAATTCTGCTTTAACCAATCACTTTCAAAACAGATGCTAGATGATTGTAATAGAGCACTTGTTAGAGGTTCTTAGGCATAACAAAACTTCTCTGGCGAGAACTTCCAGGCTTCTACTTTATTTTGCTTACTTCATCGAAGAAGATACTGTCTGCAACCAGGTGACCATTACACAAATATAGGTGAACCTTGGACCCAAAGAAGATGTCATTATTTGGCACCTGGTATCAAAGATAAGATTGTACCTAATTTAAATGCAGCTGCTCGGAAGCAACTGGTCAATAGCAGGCACGAAATAAAACACTCTTACAACAGATATATATGATTCAGTGATGCCTTGTCATGTTCTAAGGGTTATTGGTATATCTAATTCATTGTCTTTTTAGCTCTTTTGATCCTTTTTTGTGCTGTCTCAACATCAATGCATACTTGAGATATAATGTAGCCAATCTGGCAGTCCTAATGCTGAGTTAAAGCCGTTTAAAAATGTTCGCTGCAATGGAAATGTGGCCTCACAATGTGCGGCCATGCATCCTCTAGTGTCACCTAGGTTTGTATAACACGGAATGAAGCAGTGTATCTCCATATCGTGCAGCAGAATAATTCTGCAAAAATCTGCTCTTCTAACATTGATATTTTACTAGTCGATAAATCTCGCTCTGTAAAGACTCAAAAAGACCAAAACCATACCCCGAAAAGTTTTGCCATACTGATTTCTTCTCTAGACATAAATGAACGCAGTGTTGAATTATGTGTCATAAGAAGTGTTTTCTTCCAATGCCAACACTTTTGTCTATGGTATATAATACCTAGAAGGTTGATACTTCCCAATTAATTTTCATAGAACACTCATTATCTGTACAAGTTAAACACATTATCCTTTCCAGTATGTAATAGTTTTGCATTCTCTTCTTTGATGATATCATCATTCAATTTTGCTGTTTTGTTCTTGAATAGAGAGACAAGTGGTCCAAGAGGTTGTTGGGAGTACATTTCATGAGGGGGTGTCTGAAAGTCTTGAAAAGGACATTGCATCAAATAAGGCTGGACTAGTCGCATGCCACACGATTTCTTCTCCAATATCATCCAGATCCACAGCACGAGTCCTTTCTCACCTGTGTGTAAATGCCATTCCATATCAATATATTCAAGCATGTTGTTATGTGCCCTAGACCGTTTTTATTTTACTTATTTTAAATTTATATCTCATAGTATACTGTCATGCATGCGAAATTTCGTAGGATATATTAAGCTCTTTTCTTTAATTTGTGCACCTCCCTCCGTATATTATAATCTTGTTAAAAGGTATTGACCAATGCTGTACTATTGAGCTCTTCTACAACAAAAAACCTACCTAAAAATGTCTTACAGCAAGAGTTGTAATACGGACAACAAACTTGCAAGTACGCAATAATATTTGCCGTACGTTTTGAAGAAAAGACAGGGGTAATGAATAAATGAGCCACTACAATCTTATGCCTATAATTATAGTTTGGCATTTAATACATTTTATCACTGAGGTTAATTTGCAACTAACAAAGGCATTGGTTCATAAATGAAAGTTAGGTTACTGTTACCTTTTTTCTCCTGGGTATTAAACTAAAACATTTTTCACTTGGATTAACCTATAAACAACAAAGTCATTATGACCTACTTTCCTTTAGTGGAGAGGCAGAATGATGCAAGGAACTCTCTGACGAAGGTTAATATAGATATATTCCGCAAAGCTGGATGAATGACATGAAAAAATAATATTAACACAGGAAGACAGTTAAGTGTAAATGACATAGTCATTAGTGTAAAAACAGAAGGACCATGTGACCTACTTTTCCCTGGGATAAAACGCTATTATTGAAGAAAGATTCTGACCACATTCAATTAACATTCGATGTCTACAGCTGGAGATTTGCTTGAAACACAAAACTTAACGTTAAGCGATAAACAACTGTTTAACATGAAAAATCAGTTACTGTGATTATTTTCCCACAGTGGCTGGCAATTAAGAAAATTAATATCCTGACCAAGTTACTTGGTGATACTATAGAGTCCAAGTGCAGTTATATCAGGAAAGTGGAATTTTAATACTGGAGGTAACTTGTCCACAACAAAGTCAAAAAGTGTAAGAAAAGTATGTGACTATGACATGATTCCCCTTGACTCTTTCAGAATAATGCAATTACCATCCTAGGCAAGTTCAATGGATATAGTATGCATAAAGACGCAGTTTATCGCAGGAAAAAAATAATTCAGCACAAGGGTTAACCTAACTGCTGGGGACGTCGACAACGCCGATGTTTTCAAGGTTATAGCGTAAGCTCTTCTGCACTTTGAGCTAAATGGATAAGGTAGTCGCGTGGTTTTATTTGAGAATTCAGCAGCCTAATAAAAGTCAACAATGAAGTCTTTCGATTTCAAAATTTCTAACTACATTAACATTTGCAATTTACCAGGGTCATTTGAAGAGTTCATCATAAAGTATCCTTGCCCCATCTTCATACCTAAAAGTATGTTTTTATTATCGATCGGTGTTTCACACTTAGAAATTTACTAATTTACTAAATTGGACCAGTATAAGTCTTTAAATGGACTTTTCATGGTACACAGGTGCTCTTTTTACTGTCATTATGACACAATTTGATGTTTTCACGAGGTGAAAGTTAAAGAAGCGAAATTTTTTATTCGAGATTAAAAACTAGATACGCATCTGTTAATACGAACTACGCACTCTTGTTGCAGTATCTGTATGATAAGTACTCGGACGTGACACCTGTAAGTATCTCTGCCACTGACTGATGTGTTATGGGAGAAAATCATCCTACACACGCCATGATGATTTGACACTTGTAAGTGTCTCTTCCACTGACTGATGTATTATGGGAGAAAGTCACCTTACATATAACATGATGATTTGACACATGTAAGTGTCTCTTCCACTAACTGATGTATTATGGGAGAAAGTCACCTTACATATAACATGATGATTTGACACATGTAAGTGTCTCTTCCACTAACTGATGTATTACAGGAGACAGTCATATTACATTAATGTGATGATTTGAAACCTGTAAGTGTCTCTTTCACTGATGAATGTCTTACAGGGAACAATCATCTTACACATGCCATGATAATTTGACACCTGCAAGTGTCTCTTCCACTGACTGATGTATTACAGGAGACAATCATCTTACATATAACATGATGATTTGACACCTGTAAGTGTCTCTTTCACTGATGAATATATTACAGGGAACAATCATCTTACACATGCCATGATAATTTGACACCTGCAAGTGTCTCTTCCACTGACTGATGTATTACAGGAGACAATCATCTTACATATAACATGATGATTTGACACCTGCAAGTGTCTTTTCTACTAACTGATGAATTACAGCAGACAATCATCTTACATAAAACCTGATGATGATGACATCTGTAAGTGTCTTTTTCACTGACTAAAAGTATAATAGAAGATAATCATCTTACGCATAACGTGATGATTTGACACCTGTAAGTGTCTCCTCCGCCGAGTGATGTATTATGGGAGACAATCGTCTTACACATAATGTAACGATTTGACACCTGTAAATGTCTCTTCCACTAATTTATGTATTATATGAGACAATCATCTTGCACATAACGTGATGATTTGATATCTGTGTCTCTTCCACTGAGTAATGTATTACAGGAGACAATCATCTTACACATAACGTGATGATATGACACCTGTAAGTGTCTCTTCCGCTGATTGATGTATTATAGGAGACAATCATCTTACACATAGCGTGATGACTTGACACCTGTAAGTGTCTCTTGCACTAAATGATGAATTATAGGATACAATCATCCTACACATGACATCATGATTTAACACTTGGGAGTACATTTCATAACCAATGTATTATCCGAGACAATCATCTTAGACATAACGTAATGATTTGATACCTGTAAGTGTCTCTTTAACTGATTGATGTATTACAGGAAGCAATCGTCTTACATATAACACGATGATTTAACACCTGTAAGCGTCTCTTCCACTGACTGATGTACTATAGCAGACAATCATCCTACACATGCCATTATAATTTGACACATGTAAGTGTCTCTTCCACTGACTGATGTATTACTGGAGACAACCATCTTACATATAACATGACGATTTGAAACCTGTAAGTGTCTCTTTTACTGATGGATGTATTACAGGGAACACTCATCTTACACATGACATGATGATTTGACACCTGCAAGTGTCTCTGCCACTTACTGATACATTACAGGAGACAATCATCTTACATATACCACGATGATCTGACACCTATAAGTGTCTCTTCCACTAACTAATGTACTACATGATACAATCATCTTACATATAACATTATGATTTGACACCTGTAAGTGTCTTTTCCACTAACTGATGAATTAATGGAGACAATCATCCTACACATGACATGATAATTTGACACCGTAAGTGTCTCTTCCACTAACTGATGTATTATAAGAGACAATCATCTTAGAAATACATGATGATTTGACACCTGTAAGTGTCTCTTCCACCGACTGATGTATTACAGCAGACGATCATCTTACATATAACCTGATGATGATGACACCTGTAAATGTTTTTTCCATTATTATAGAAGAGAATCATCTTACACATAACGTGATGATTTGACACCTGTAAGTGTATCTTTCGCTGAGTGATTTATTATAGGAGACAATCGTGTTACACATAACGTGACGATTTGATACCTGTAAATGTCTTTTCCACTAACTGATGTATTATAGGAAACAATCATCTTACACATAACGTGATGATTTCTTCCATTGACTGATGTATTACAGGAGACAATCATCTTACACATAACGTAATGATTTCTTCCATTGACTGATGTATTACAGGAGACAATCATCTTACCCATAACGTGATGATTTGACACCTGTAAGTGTATCTTTCGCTGAGTGATTTATTATAGGAGACAATCGTGTTACACATCACGTGACGATTTGACACCTGTAAATGTCTTTTCCACTAACTGATGTATTATAGGAAACAATCATCTTACACATAACGTGATGATTTCTTCCATTGACTGATGTATTACAGGAGACAATCATCTTACACATAACGTAATGATTTCTTCCATTGACTGATGTATTACAGGAGACAATCATCTTACCCATAACGTGATGATTTGACACCTGTAAGTGTCTCTTCCGCTGAGTGATGTATTACAGGAGAAAATCATATTACACATAACGTGATGATTTGACACCTGTAAGTGTTTCTTCCACTAACTGATGTATTATAGGAAACAATCATCCCACACATGACATGATGATTTGACGCCTGTAAATGTCTCTTCCACTGATGGATGCATTATAGGAGACAATCATCTTATATATAACATGATGATTTGACACATGTAAGGATCTCTTCCTTTAACTGGTGTATTATTGCAGACAATTACACACGCCATGATGATTTGACACCTGTAAGTGTCTCTTCCAATGACTGGTGTATTACAGGAGACAATTATCTTATATATAAGATGATGATTTGGCACGTGTTAAGTGTCTCTTCGACAAGCTGGTGTATTATGGGAGATAATCATTTTACACATTACATGATCATTTGACACCTCTTCAGCTGACTGATGTATTACAGGAGACAATCATCTTACATATAACATGATGAGTTGACACCTGTAAGTATCTCTTCCACTAAATGATGTATCATAGGAGACAATCATCTTACATATAACATGATGAGTTGACACCTGTAAGTATCTCTTCCACTTACTGATATATTACAGGACACAATCATCTTACCTATAACATGATGAGTTGACACCTGTAAGTATCTCTTCCACTAAATGATGTATTACAGGAGACAATCATCTTACATATAACATGATGAGTTGACACCTGTAAGTATCTCTTCCACTAAATGATGTATTACAGGAGACAATCATCTTACATATAACATGATGAGTTGACACCTGTAAGTATCTCTTCCACTAAATGATGTATTATAGGAGACAATCATCTTGCGCATAACATGATGATGATGATGATGATGATGATGATAATGTATCAGATAACAAACTGAGGAGCTGGATACTACTGAGAGCTACTTTATAACGAGGACTACACACTAAAAAATATGAAAGCATGTCAGTTGAAAGTGGCTGTCAATAACGAACAATCTTACTTCGACCTATTCTTCTACATTAGCTATTGTAAATTTTCTTTTGCCAAATAAACGGAAACCGTAAAATGTGATTGATGCAAAAGAGTGGGGAAAAAGAAGAGATGGTATGATCCAAACAAATTTATTACACGCGCGTTATACAGAGAAGGTTTTGCAGACGAAAAAAATATGCAAAGTTGAACCAATTTATCGATTGTTTGGTTTTGTGGTGTGCGAGTTTTGTATTTAATACACAGTTTACTCATTTGAAAAAACAGTTGACGTTTGTTTGTGTTTCATTATGTGTACATACACGTTACTAGGAGCGGTAGTGTCGTCATTATGTTAGTTAATTTCAGCATACAAAATAAAATAAAATAAAATACTTATAATAAAAAAAAAACTTGAATAACTATTAAATCCAAATATCATAGCGTTATCATAGGCCTGTTCAAACCATTAAGAGGCGTGCTTTTCCTTTCCATTAAAGAATGTGAGAGGGTTGGATTTCTTGTTCCTTTAGATGATGCAATGTCTTCCACCGATAATTCCTAATTCAATAGCAGATCGAATCTTACCTCCATTTTCTCAGCCATTACTTCAGATCGTTTCTCATATCCCAAAGTCGTTACAGCGCTTTTCGACAAAATGACTTTATATATATATATATATATATATATATATATATATATATATATATATATATATATATATATATATATAAGTGTTATTTACCCAAAGTATTATGAAATCGTTGGAAATCTTTTGCTTTATATTATTTTTATATTTTGTTTTTTATTTGATTTTTTTTTAAAAAGCGTTTTATTGTTGGCATCGTTTTCGTCTTGGAATATCTCTTTGAACATCACTCCGTCTACTAGTAGGGTCAATACTTATGAGGAGGTCTTGTTACGAAATGTGCGATTTACACATATTGCTTTATTGATATCCTTATATTTGTGATTTTTATGCAGATCAGAACAAGCATTATAAATTGATACTCTGGTGATTTGTGTAATATTACAACATTATTTTATAACAATACGAAAGGGTTGCCAATCTTTTTTTCTGCCCCCAATCAGTGAATACATAAATCGATCAGTCTATCTATGTCTTCAGCATTATTTGTCACTGCTTGATTGACCCTTTCCAAAATCGCACCTGTTTTGAAAGTTTATCAGAGTTGTGATGATACTAGATATCCTATTTGTTACCATCTGAAAAAGAACAATTCATACGAATCTTTTATTACTTTGATTATTTCATGCATTTGACGGTGACTTGCTTGGATGTTTTTTTCAGATAATTTTTTGTTACTGTATTGGAAATCTTGTACTGGTGAGATTACAAGGATATGATTTTGGCTCTGGAAATCATTCTACGCCTTACGTATATTCGTATGCTTTTGATGTTGCGTCTCTACATGATGCGGGTCAGTTTCTCTCTAGAAAATTAGTTCTGGTGTCTAGATCTGCCTTGAACCAAGTGTTCAAGATCAGGAAGCATCTCAATGACTATTCTCAGTGTTAATAAATAACCATTATTTATCAAGGACAGTAAGGGCTGAAGGTGCTGGAATTGTACGACAACGCCCTTTTAAATGCCAATTCCTCGCTTCCACTTGTAACCATCTGTTGATGACAACCTATCGTTCCACTAATTTCATTTTCAAATGAAACAATGTTAGAAGCATTTTTTTTGTCTGTTGACCTTACTAACTTCTTCCATCCCTACCCCACTAGTTTTGTTTAAAAATTCAATTTTTTATGTACGTTTCGCGTTATTGTTCAAGTCCGTTTAATCAGTAACTTGGGTTAGGGTGTACAGAAATATGTGTAAATTCAATATTAAAATCGACAATAATTTGACTGATTATGTCCAATTTAAAGCTGTTTTAAAAATCTCAAAATTTATAGCGACAAACTACGGTAAATAAAATATATACTTGACAACTTAAAAGGTAACATAGAGGTCATGGTTCAGTGAATCTTTAAATTACCATAGTTATAAAACTTCAAATTGGAGAATACAGTTACCAGTATTTGTGTAGATGATACCTATAATTTGAAGCATATAAAGTTAAAGATGAAGCAAAAAAAGTATAAGACAATTAAAGGCAGCAATGCTTTCCACCTTGCATCATGTAATTGCCTGCATCTACAGGAAAAAAAAAAAATACACAAATAAAATAAAATAATGACATCGAAATGCGAATAGATACACAGTTAATAATCACATTAAAATTAAGGAACCTTTTGCACGTTAGATGGACCCGATTGTTGTTCTTTACTTCTTTTAAAGGTAAATGTGCCTATTATGTGACTAGCTTCAAGGACTAGATGTTTCACCTGTACGAAGCGTTTCTATGTTATCGTGGAGACCCGTTTAATCGATGAATACCGAAGGCTCCTAGTTTCTATAGTTCCTCGTTTGTATACGAAAAAACAAACAAACAAACAAAAAACCGCTAAAACAGAGCTTACATTCTGACTGCGGAGAAAACAAGCGTGTACCCCGGAAGTGGAATGAATCAGATGCTACCACATGGACCCCTAAAGGTCGAAGATAGGATGAATACCTTTTCAATTCACCAAATTTTAGGCACATTTTAGGGCACACACGTTTTCTTCTCACCCATTCGAGTAGGAAACTGACACGCGAAAATTCAAGATTGATTGCTGGAGAAAAAAGTTTTCTCCTGCAAATGCAATCTATACTGTTTTGTAAGAAGGGTTCGAAGCGCTTGGTAGTGAAGTAATAACACTCTTAATCCAATTACCCATTTAAATTTGGCAAGTGTGTTCATCCCATGTTTCATGTACAACTGCATTTACTTTTGTTTCCTTTAAAGAACGGGCACACAGATTCTTTGACAGTAACTACTGGAGGAGCATGTTCTTACCCGAGGAGAGAAATATAATTTGCTGCGTGTTTCTGCACTGTTTTTATGTTATGAGAATTAAAATGATTGTAGCTAGGGCTGTGTAATTGAAAACTTCATGCGACATCCATACGCGGTGTTTAATTAACGACGCTATTACACGAAAAGAAAACTTTACTAGAGAGTAAATTAAATCTGCTTGAAAAGATCAGAATTCCCGGAATAAGGTGGGATCAGGACTGTATATACAAATATATATATATATATATATATATATATATATATATATATATATATATATACAAATACAATATATCTATTCCGCTAATCTAATTAGTGAATAAAGGATTCATAAAAGTCCGATTCTTGTTATGCAAACAAATTTCTAACTTAACCACTTGATTGTTTAATGAAAATATTGATCAAGATATGGTATATTTTCTTACTGCCGGTTGTAAAAGTTATGGTGTTGAAAACTTATATTTAATTCTAAATGTTCGTTGTCGATTTCTTGAGATCCATCTTAGTTGTTAAAAAGAGTATTGCAAGATATATATATATATATATATATATATATATATATATATATATATATATATATATATATATATATATATATCTCACATACATTGAAAATAACATGCCTTTTAAAGTGTTGGTATAAAGCAATTTGATATACCAATACTGTTGGTATATCAAATTGTGATCCGCCCATGGCGCATGAATACGCATATATAAACATGGTTTCAACAGTGGTTATTGCTTCTATACTCTCTAGATCAGTGCTAAATTTCCACTTATTAATCATTATTGACATAATAACATAACGCGAAAAATATTAATAATCCCCGTTTTCTAAATGAATTAAACATGGGACACACATAGGTGGAAATCTATGGAGAGAGAGAGAGTAAAAAAGAATTTGAGCTGGATGAAACCCTTGAATTTGAACTTACACCAAGTAACCTAGAAGAACCTTGGTCGTTGTAATGGTATGCTTACACTTTTCATGGGGTTTATCCTACAGTGTTCACAATAAAAATTATACAAAGTTGCAATAGCCTGTCGAGACTGTACGGTACATTTCTTGGTTAGGAGGCACACACATACTGTAATGTATTTAATACTTTGTTTTTGTTTTTTTAAACCTATACTAGGGTTCTAAAAACATTATTTTTAATTATTACAATATCCGAAGGCCGCAATAAAAAAATATATCTTATGCTAAGTCTCTCCAAACCCCCACCCCACCCCACCTCTCTCTCTCTCTCTCTCTCTCTCTCTCTCTCTCTCTCTCTCTCTCTCTCTCTCTCTCTCTCTGTTGGTTGATCTGTCTCAGCATATCAGTTTATCATTTTTACCACAATCTCTCTCTCTCTCTCTCTGGACCATCGTCGCAAGATACGTGCGAAAATCCGTCAAAAAAACGAGCGTAGCGGATTTTCGCATGTCATGCGACGATGTCTCTGGACCTGTGAATGATGGTAAAATTTACAGATAAACCGACCAACGGAAAAGGGAAAGAGAGAGACGGAGGATAATAAAATCTTATGTTTGGTAGCAATGTTAATTAAAGCATAATAATGACTTGGACAAACTGTAAATACATTTAAATGTTGAATTACCTCTTGTTGGCTCGTCATTTAGCTTAGTCTATATTCCACACTCGTTTTAATATACTCGACTGTGACTGAATGTCTGCGCGTTCAGTGTTCAAGAAGCTAACAATGCTGTGTTTGTAGTGCTCTCCTTTCTTCACTTAAACCATCTTTCATGTTTAAATCATAAGTGTGTCTTATATTTATTTAATCAATATAAATGAAAATAGAAGCTAAAAAGAAATAAAAGAAGCAAATTATAAATTTGCAAAGAGAATTGTGAATAGCCGCAATAGGTACAGAACTATATTTTGTAGCGGACACACTTGGCTGGGATGTTAAGAGTTGACTCCGTCAGTACACAGTTTCCTATAGTCAATCTTAACTCCGTTGGAAATGCAAGTATGTCTATTTGTATGTGATATAAATAAAATATATTTATAGTATGTACGCTGTATCTGTGATATACCACACATTGTATAAATTTTTCATTAAAAGGAAACTCGGCAAGCCTCGTTTCCTTTTAATGAAAAATTTATACATCTCGTGGTATATCAATGATACAGAGTACATACTATACATATATTATATATATATATATATATATATATATATATATATATATATATATATATATATATATTTGAAATAAAGAAACAACACACACGCCGATAAATTTGTGCGACTAGTTTCGCATTTACAATATGCTTCTTCAGGCACAAAATGTTTTTGAAAGAAACTAATGACGTATATATCTTTATAAACAATTACGTCATTGACATGACGTCATAAATGATATGCTTTATCATAAAAATATCATATGTATAACGGGATCAGAAAGATACATGTGTCTCTAATGAAAATTGATAGTGAAATTATAATGTAGAGACAAACAGTCATACATACAACTACATATTTCTATAACTAATATATATATATATATATATATATATATATATATATATATATATATATATATATATATACACACATACATACACACATATATATATGTGTGTTTGTATGTGTATGTATATATATATATATATATATATATATATATATATATATTAGTTATATAAATATGTAGTTATATAAATATGTAGTTATATGTATAAATGTTTGTCTCTACATTATAATTTCACTATATATATATATATATATATATATATATATATATATATATATATATATATATATACTAGTTGGAGCGATATCTTTTATCTATATATAAAAACAAGGATAAGCTTCCCTTATTTAAATTAGTTATAGGAAACACATTTATTGTCCTTTATTCATATATTCGCATACCAATATTTGCATATGTACTTATGAAAAGAAAATCACTTTTATACAGCTAAATAAAATCTGTGATCTTCAAAAACACTTGGAAAATGAGCGCGAAGCACGCGCCGCACGTTGAAAAATACAAACTAGCGTGTCGCGCCTTCCATGGCGTTGAATCAACTTTGATCACTGTCAGGCCCGGCCTGGACGCTAGTGGAGTGGACCTGCTGTCTATCATCATCGTTGCCCCTATCGCGTACGGACTTAAAGTGGCCGCCCTAGTTTGGACTTGCCGGCAAACTCCACGGCCGCCCTTTGTAAGTGAAAGCAACAAAACACGACACAAAGCTGAACACGCTGAACGACCACATCTTAAAGTCACCACAGGAGCGACCAATCTCTGCCATAGAGATTTGGCTTGTCCTAGACGAGGTTGAAAAGTACAAACAAATAAAAGAAAAAACCCTGGGACGGGCAAAAAAAAAATGCACTTTGCAGATGATGGGAACGATGAGGTGGCAACATAAAGAGCTGCAGAGGAGAGGGCGGGCCGTAAACACGGGCCTTCTTCGCAGCCGCATTAAAGTTTGGAAGCTAAAAAATAACTGGCGACGTGTTATAGAAGAGACGTCAAAACCATATCACACCTCAACGCCAAGTAAGCCACCATATGAATGTTGGATTCTGGTCCAGAACATACACTATCTATACTACAAGTGCAGTGGTTTATAAACATCCATGCGCGTCATTGAAAGAACTCGCCGGCCTCGACATTGTGCCAGCCCACCCAGTACGTGATAGATCGAAGACCAACAATGAGACGGTCCTCAATGTAATGCTGTAGTGATGCTGTCTCGCCACTTTGAACGTTTGTAAGTGTAATAAACATGATGCAATAATGGCACCAGAAGACTTTAGCTTTAAAGTAGATGTCAAATAGCATGCCGGAAGGGTGTATAAAACTGCGCTGGTTTGAAAAGACCTCACATTTGCAACCATACAGATAGCACAAGACACAACACGCAGCTTTATTGTCACCTTTCCCAACGTATTTACTAAATACCGACTTCCCAGCATCAAGGCAGCTGTAGCGCTCGTCCAGAAATGAAGCAATAACTCCATGCAGTTCTGGCAGAACCAAATTAATTTCTTAGTTTGGTGCATAACAATGAGCTGCGGTGTTTCGACCAGGGATCACCACACAGCAGCATGGACAGCGCCTCTTAAATGTGCTCTCTTTGTGTTCCACCTGTAATATTAAACCTGCTCTATTTTAGTCAAAATACAATCCCCGCATCCAGCGACAGTACCACGAATATATTTGATAACACCTACAACGCAGTGTCATACGAAAGACTGTGCACAGTGTTTCTGATTTTGCCGCACACTGACTGGCGTCAATAGAAAAGCCTCCATGACAGACTGAAAATGGCGTATTATTATTATTATTATTATTATTATTATTATTATTATTATTATTATTATTATAGATTTTCCACGAAACAATTGCCTGGACGCCTTACGAGATGAAACAGCTGGAAATTCATTGCCGCCAGCCCACGAGGAGAATGTCAAGCAATTCATCGCCGCTGGCCCATGAGGGGAACATCGACATCTTTATGACTATTTTGATCAGACGTTTGGGACCTTGAGCCTAAAGTCGTCTATTTCATTCTCCTTCTTCTATCGTTTTGTTGTTTTGAAGAGATGACACCGATCATTAAAAAACGTTAACATGGACTCACAATACGGACGCAAGTTCAATCCCTACCGCAGCCTTCGAGAACTCCTCAGGGGAAAAAGCACACGCCAGTCGGTTATTGTTTCCAATAAACCAGGTTATTGGTCCAAACCAGCAGTTCCTGGTACACTTTCCCAACATGGGCACGCAGGATCCCATCATTTCCGCGACTGTCCGTCTGGCCTTCACGATTGCATTAAAATCAAACGACGCCAACCGAACGGACGTCAAAATCTTAGGCAGCGCGTTCGTTAAGACGACAATCAAGATCTCTGACAACGAGATGTCGTCCATCGACGACTCTGATGTCTGCAGCCGCTATGGCGACCTCTGGAAGACGACCCGAGAGCGTAAGAGTATGGTCTACCAGGGTACAGATGATGCTGGCGATGAAGTTCGGCGGAGGAGACGGCGATGAAGATATGGCAGAAGGGAAGGCCATCGCTGACACCTACGGGAACATATTATATGTGCCTTTGGACTTCGAACTCCTTGACTCAATCATGCCATGCTACCAGTCAGAATCAAGGCCACGGAATATCCGAACACCAGCTACACCATTGACAACATCTCACTGGAATACGCATGGTGACGTACCGGCAACAACACTATGGGAAGCTGGTCATCTTGTACAATAGTGTTCTCCGCCACAGAAAGGTCACACTTGACAAGAGCCAGACCTTGTGGAACATCAATCCCAACGTCCCCGCGAGGAGTAAGAAGGGCAATGCTTTTTGAAGAAACCGCTGACGCATTTGCCCGGAAAACCGAAATATTCTAAACCCAAATATACAGAAGGTCGAAGTTACTATTTGAGGGCATTCCTAGTCAGATGTACAGCCAAGGGCTCAGAGCCTACCAACAGTTATGCCCTTAAATTGATATTGCAGAAATTAAATTTTCTCTATCCAGCGCCCCTCGGTCGTCAGACATCTATTTAGGAGCACGCGTAGAGCGCTAGCGCCACAGGGCACAGCTCTCTTTAGAGACCTTTCCTCACCACATGCATGCATATATCCTGCTCCCTCTCTGGACCTCTGCGTGTGCACTTTACCTCTACTCGCTAATGCAACTCTTTCCGTTGGCATACGTGATACGTATACAGATTAATATAAGCTTTCATTCTTGAATGGGTTATTTTCGTTTCTTTTTCTTCTCTGAAACAGCGGCTGATTAAGTTTCAGTACATAAATGTAAACATTTTGGTTTGGGATTTTGAAGGTTTAACACATGATAGCTATACAGGGCGGCAAGTATATTTGGTGGAGGAACAACCCGGCAAAACCTCGAGAAGAACCACCGACCCACGGGAAGCTACTGGGCAAGCTTTCTCACATAACCACGTTGGATGAGCCGAGACTCGAACCCACGCGGACAGCATTGAGATGTGAGTGATCTGTAAAGGCGAGCGCCTTATACCATTCGGCTACCCGGGGCCCCTAAAAGTAAAGACCTTGTAGGTGCTACTTTTCAGTACATGCAAATTAAGGCTCTGTAAATGCTACGTTTCAGCAGCAGACATACCCAAATGTCGACCCAGTTCTCATCTAATTACTGGGTCGACATGCGGGTATGTCTGCTACGCACGAATGCCTATACCACCAACTAGCATCATTTTTTAGGTCACGTGTGCATAGTCGAGATGGTATAGGGGTTGGTGCTTACAGGCAAGGCGATGGGTGCCGTAACCCACGGATCCGGATTCGAATCTCCTTAGAGTACGAATTAAAATTCTCTAACCTGTATGACAATATTATTTATTCGTATATATATATACGATGCCTGAACCGTAAATTATACATATTTGGTCAAACCTTCCAGGAATAATTTTAGGCAAGTTTTGTTTTTGATGGCTTCCAAAGCAACCATTCAAACTCCATAGCAACCAGGTTGAAAATATATTTTTGATAACTCGCCCCAATAATAAATGGCTAAACTTCTAATCAAAGAATTGAAGAAAATATCTATCATTATATGATATACAATGGCAGCCAGGTGATAACATAATTTTGACATCTTATTCAAAATCATTTCATTATATGTCATCAAACTTTCTGGAAGTGTTCCATCTGACATGTTCTGGTGGAAACATATTTCAATATTTTTAAAATTATTATGGCAATTTAAGTCAAACTTTATAAATAAATGAAAAGTCGGCGGGGGGGGGGGGAGCAATGGATTTTGTTTCGAACCAATTTTTGTTTTCTTTTACCTCAAGATAATTTTTTTTACAACTAATATAATGGATATAATAAGTTCCTTTTGTCCAAAAATCAAGGAAGAATATTACTTTTTCAAACTAATTATGGGCGGGAAATTGTTTTGGAAAACTATACCGGGCCCCACCCACCCACCCACCCACTGAAAATTAAATGGTCAGTTTCTAAGTTGAATGCAACCAGGAGAACTATCTCTAAACCTAGTTTAACCTGCAAATTGTTGTTATTTTATACATTCAGTTGAATGTGAGCCTAGTGAGCCATTTTATGCCCGCTTGGGCCTCTTATACATACTTGATTTTTTTGGAGTATGTTTCATTAACCCTAAAAAAATTCACTTGGTTTTGTTATTTTAATTTCTCACAGTACCTTGCTGCATGATAATATAAATCATATTATTAACACCCTTCATAGTACACTTGTAACAGAAGTACTTTTGGATGTTGACTTATTTAGACAGCAATATGATTTATCAACCAAATACCAGCTACCTTTCAGTTCTATCGTCTCAATTTTGACACGTCTACATACCTTCTTCTAGTATTGCAGTGGCCATTGTGTCGTTTGCTTTAAGCTCTGAGGAAAAAATATATTCGTCCAATTCACTCGAGTTTTCTCTAGTGCATAAGGTAGATGTAAGGATTCTACCGTAACAAAAAAAAGTTGAACGTTAGAAAACAACTGCTCTGTACGAAAAGGAGGGTGATTACCCTGTTGATGTAAAATGAGTGTAAGGATGAGCAAAGAAGAAGAGAAAGCGTCAGCTATTTAAAATAAGGCTGATAAAACCTGATGACACTGTATTTATACACCGTGTGAAATTTTTTCATGTAAACAATTATTGAAATCCCCCGCCCCTAATGTCTGGTTTAATCATATAATGCATTAACAGCCCATTTGCTGTTCCAAACTACACTTGAGCACCATGTTTAACACTCAGCCGGCTGCTTTTATACTGTCTGGTGCAGTACATATACCCATGCATTTGAGTTGTTAATTGTTTTCCCGTCTATGCATAGCGATGCATTTGTCACTTTCTGTGGTACCGATACATATATTTAGGCATGTATGTATGTATGTATGTATGTATGTATGTATGTATGTATGTATGTATGTATGTATGTATGTATGTATGTATGTATGTATGTATGTATGTATGTATGTATGCATGTGTGGATGAAGCTAGGTAGATAGGTAGGTAGGAAAACAAGAAGGGATAAATGTTTCTAATTTAAAGGAAAAGGCATTATCGGGATAATTATTTAACGTTGAACAACTGATTAGCAGTTCTTTTTCCAACATAATGGAGTAAATGAATATAGTGTAGTAACTGATTAGCAGTTCCTTTTCCAACATAATGGAGTAAATGAATATAGTGTAACAACTGATTAGCAGTTCCTTTTCCAACATAATGGAGTAAATGAATATAGTGTAACAACTGATTAGCAGTTCCTTTTCCAACATAATGGAGTAAATGAATATAGTGTAACAACTGATTAGCAGTTCCTTTTCCAACATAATGGAGTAAATGAATATAGTGTAACAACTGATTAGCACTTCCCTTTTCTGACATAATGGAGTAAATGAATATAGTGTAACAACTGATTAGCAGTTCCTTTTCTAACATAATGGAGTAAATTAATATAGCGTAACAACTGATTAGCAGTTCCTTTTCCAACATAATGGAGTAAATGAATATAGTGTAACAACTGATTAGCAGTTCCTTTTCTGACATAATGGAGTAAATGAATATAGTGTAACAACTGATTAGCACTTCCTTTTCTGACATGATGGAGTAAATGAATATAGTGTAACAACTGATTAGCACTTCCCTTTTCCGGTATAAGGGAGTAAATGAATATAGTGTACCAACAGATTAGCAGTTCCCTTTCCGATATAATAGAGTAAATGAATATAGTGTACCAACAGATTAGCAGTTCCCTTTCCGATATAATAGAGTAAATGAATATAGTGTACCAACAGATTAGCAGTTCCCTTTCCGATATAATAGAGTAAATGAATATAGTGTACCAACAGATTAGCAGTTCCCTTTCCGATATAATAGAGTAAATGAATATAGTGTACCAACAGATTAGCAGTTCCTTTTCCGGTATAAGAGAATAAATGAATATAGTGTACCAACAGATTAGCAGTTCCTTTTCCGATATAAGAGAATAAATGAAATATAGTGTACCAACAGATTAGCAGTTCCTTTTCCGATATAAGAGAATAAATGAATATAGTGTAACAACTGATTAGCAGTTCCCGTTCCAAAATAAGGGAGTAAATTAATATAGTGTAACTTTTGTCTAAAGCTGAAAATACACAATAGTGGTCTAAACTTTCTGCTAGAAAGTGATTTGGTTTGGTTTTTATGGGTTTAACGCCATTTTTCAGCACATGATAGGCTATACATGGCGGTAAGTATATCTGGTGGAGGAAGAACCCTGGAAAATCCCGAGAAGAACCACCGACCCACGGGAAGCTACTGGCAAGCTTTCTCACATAGCTACATTGGCCGAGCCCAAGACTCGAACCCACAAGGACAGAGGTGAGATGGCAGTGATCGGTAAAGGCGAGTGCCTTAGACCACTCGGCCACCCCGCTAGGAAGTGATATATCCAAAACAGTAAAAACAATGGCAAGTCATTGCACTTGGCTAATAAGTAAATAAATGCAATATCAAATTTTAAGTATTTTATTACAAAATTACTGGTCTCTTTCATTTACCATCTTATATATATATATATATATATATATATATATATATATATATATATATATATATATATATATATATATATATATATGAATATGACAGAAAAACTGACAAACATATTTTCATTGTCTATGAAAAAAGAATTATCTGAAGCTGAATAAATTGAAAGACGATTCAGATGATACAAGTTGTTTTATACTACTATAGGTAATTAAGTTGATACAAGTTGTTTTATACTACTATAGGTAATTAAGATGATACAAGTTGTTTTATACTACTATAGGTAATTAAGATGATACAAGTTGTTTTATACTACTATAGGTAATTAAGATGATACAAGTTGTTTTATACTACTATAGGTAATTAAGATGATACAAGTTGTTTTATACTACTATAGGTAATTAAGACTTTCCGTTAAGCACGTATCAGCGGTAATTGGAAAAGAATTGAAATCTCCTCTTGTCATAAAATGACACTTCGTTTAACATCCTGATCGTTTAATTTCTATGATAATTTTATATATTGTACTTATGTGGGATATTGCGAAATTTAATTCTATGTATAAAAGAAATAAGAACAACAATTTAAAAAATAAATTTATGACACTAATGGTATTCGTATTCATCAACTACATGCCATGTAAACTAGAATAAAGGCCTGAACTATGGTTGCAGTGATCTCCCCAGAAATTTTCGATAGCATCGGGGTACGCGTGTTTGGGTCATAAAATGTTTTACAAAGCGCGCGTTAACGTCATAAAAGTGAAACAAATTAATATCAATGAAATAAAAAGAAGTGCATATATTTACATAGTATTTTTTATTTACCTAGGTTATAACAGTAACAACAATGCATATCTCATTTATGTCTTAATTTAAATAAATGATATTCGTCTTTTCTTCATTTCACCATATAAACTGACTGCAACATCACAATTAAAGTCTTGTAAGGGTTCTCCTTCAGTACTGATTGTCATCAGGTAGTTCAGTACCCTCTGTGACAACCTGTCCCTTAAAACACTCTTAATTCTATTCATTGAGGAGAATGACCTTTCACAATCTGAAAAAAATGGAACATACAATTTATTAATGGATGTAGAAAAAAGAGACAAATATACCTGAATCCTAATTAAGTTAATTACCATGGAAAAATTCTTCCGGCACAATTTACACAGCATACCTGCAAAATATATATGTAATTACATAGTCTTATTTTCAAGAATTTGATATAGACCGGGTGGAATAAACTTTTGAGGTCATGACTTTACTGAAACTAAATAATAAGTAAGAATATGGATGAAATCATTTTAGTTATATTTATAAATGAATACTTTTTATTTATATCTTTTCAAAAGAGGTAAAACTGGAAGATAAAAATTGTTCCGTTTATTACTTGGATAGACAGAAAAGAGAAATTAATAGGGCAGCACTCACTTAAGTTAGCAATATGGAAAACTTACCATCCGATCCAGCAATTTCCACCCAAGGGAATAACGTCTTCCATTCATTATTAAATCCCGTCCTTCGTTTTTTGATATCATTCTTTTTGGAAATCATGCTGGTGCTATCGGAATCAGAATCACTGCCACTATTCGTGACGCTAATTTCTGATTGTCGTAACCAGGCTAACATGGAGCTAGCCGGGCGCTGGGTAATTTTTCGTTTCTTGGAAGGTGGTGTGTTCATTTTTCACAATAATTTTTAATTTAATCGGTGTAACTGCTTTGGCTGTTAATGAAAACGACTGACATATATATAACACACTACCAGTAGACTCCATTGTTGCTGGCCAATCACGTGACTAGGTGCAGACGAAACCCTCACCAAAGGTCGCGCACAATGGATAATGGTTAAGTGAGTGAACAATTATCATGGATTATCTTAATAAAATACCCCAGAAGAGGTAAGAACAGGTGTCATTTGAGTGGGGCTTTGAATTAGGTGACAGGATGGTTGTTTAACAGATTAATTTTATAAGGGTAGTGGGAAACATCAAAGCGTAGCGGCACAAGAGCGTAGCGGCAGGTTCTAAAGCGTCGGGGTTATCGGAGTTTGAAACGATAGCGTAGTGGGCCCGCTACACTAAAAGGCCCTCGGGAGAACACTGGGTTGAAAATGTGAAATGAATCTCTATGTTTGACCACGAAGATCTGTGAGTTCCTTATGCTGTTTTAGTTCTTCTTCGGACTTTTCTTGTTCAAAGTATTATAAGTATTATCATATATACTGTAATCTGTCATACTGAGCATGCCATCAGCGTAATTGTCATATTGAGCGTGCCATCAATGTAATGTGTCATATTGAGCATACATCAGTGAAATTTGTCATACTGAGCATACCATCAATGTTATTTGTCATATTGAGCATGCCATCAGTGCAATTTGTCATATTGAGCATGCCATCAGTGTAATTTGCATATTGAGCATGCTATTAGTGTAATTGTTATACCGAGCATGCCATCAGTGTAATTTGTCATATTGAGCATGCCATCAGTGTAATTTGTCATCTTGAACATGCTATCAGTGCAATTGTCATACTGAGCACGACATCAATGCAATGTGTCATATTGAACATGCCATCAGTGTAATTTGTTATACTGAGCGTGCCATCAGTGTAATTTGTCATACTGAACATGCTATCAGTGCAATGTATCATACTGAGCATGGCATCAATGCAATGTGTCATATTGAGCATGCCATCAGTGTATTGTGTCATACTGAGCATGCCATCAGTGTAATTTTTCGTATTGAGCGTGCCATCAATGTAATGTGTCATATTGGGCATACATCAGTGAAATTTGTCATGCCATCAGTGTTATTTGTCATATTGAGCATGCCATCAGTGTAATTTGCATATTGAGCATGCTATTAGTGAAATTGTTATACTGAGCATGCCATCAGTGTAATTTGTCATATTGAACATGCCATCAGTGCAATTTGTCATAATGAACATGCCATCAGTGCAATTTGTCATATTGAGCATGCCATCAGTGTAATTTGCATATTGAGCATGCTATTAATGAAATTGTTATACTGAGCATGCCATCAGTGTAATTTGTCATATTGAACATGCCATCAGTGCAATTTGTCATAATGAACATGCCATCAGTGCAATTTGTCCTATTGAGCATGCCATCAGTGTAATTTGTCATATTCAGTATGCCTTCAGTGTAATTTGTCATAATGAACATACCATCCATGTAATGTGTCATATTGAGCATGCCATCAGCATACTAAACACGGGGCCCCGGGTAGCCGAGTGGTCTAAGGCGCTCACCTTTACAGATCACTGATATCTCACCTCTGTCCTCGAGGGTTAGAGTCTCGGGCTCGGCCAACGTGGGTATCTGAGAAAGATTGCCAGTAGCTTCCCGTGGGTTAGTGGTTCTACCCGGGAGTTTCTATTGTTCTTGTCCTCCACCAATATACTGGCCGCCATGTATAGCCTATCATGTGCTGTAATTGGCGTTAAACCCATAACAACCAACCAACCAACCATACTGAGCATGCCATAAATGTAATTTGTCACATTGAGCATGCCATCAATGTAATTTTCATATTGAGTATGCCATCAGCGAAATGTTTATACTGAGCTTGCCATCAGTGTAATATGTCACACTAAGCATGCCATCAGTGTAATTGTGAGACTGAGTATACCATCAGTGAAATGCTTATACTGAGCTTGCCATCAGTGTAATTTGTCACATTGAGCATGCCATCAATGTAATTTTCATATTGAGTATGCCATCAGCGAAATGTTTATACTGAGCTTGCCATCAGTGTAATGTGTCACACTAAGCATGCCATCAGTGTAATTGTGAGACTGAGTATGCCATCAGTGAAATGCTTATACTGAGCTTGCCATCAGTGTAATTTGTCACACTAAGCATGCCATCAATGTAATTTTCATATTGAGTATGCCATCAGCGAAATGTTTATACTGAGCTTGCCATCAGTGTAATGTGTCACACTAAGCATGCCATCAGAGTAATTGTAAGACTGAGTATGCCATCAGTGAAATGTTTATACTGAGCTTGCCATCAGTGTAATTTGTCATATTGAACTGGGGCCCCGGGTGACCGAGTGGTCTAAGGCGCTCGCCTTTACTGATCACTGCCATCTCACGTCTGTCTGCGTGGGTTCGAGTCTTGGACTCGGCCAATGTAGTTATGTGAGAAAGCTTGCCAGTAGCTTCCCGTGGGTCGGTGGTTCTTCCCGGGATTTTCCAGGGTTCTTCCTCCACCAGATATACTGGCCGCCATGTATAGCCTAACATGTGCTGAAAAATGGCGTTAAACCCATAAAAACCAATCATATTGAACTTGCCATCATTGGAATTTGTCAGATTGAGCATGCCATCAGTGTAATTTGTCATTCTGAACATGCCATCAGTGTAATTTGTCGTACTGAACATGCCATCAGTGTAATTTGTCATACTGAACATGCCATCAGTTTAATTTGTCATACTGAGCATGCCATCAGTTTAATTTGTCATGTTGAGCATGCCATCAGTTAATTTTGCATTACAAAGCATGTCATCAATGTAAGTTGTATTATCAAGCATGACATCCAGTGCTGGCTTACTCAATAGACAGACTAAGCACGTGCTTAGGGCACCAGCAAAGCAGGGATACCAAAAAAAAAAAAACAAAAGAAGAGAAATTACGGTTTATTATTGTTTATATTTTGAATTACATATGGGGGGGGCACCATAATCTTTTCAGTGCTTAGGGCCTCTAAATGTGGGAGTTTGAATCCTGACTATGGTGATTTTTTTAAAACCCCAGTTTGGGAAGATTGTTGTGTATTTATGATTCCCTTTGTCTCCCTCCGTCGTCATAGCATGGATAAAAAGTTTATCTCTATGTGGACATGGATGCAACGCAGAGTGTGTATTAGATATACTAGTGTTGGTATGATCCTGTGCAAAACCAATTCTTCCATTTGCCTACAGCTTTGCTGATACGTATGTTTTTAATCTACTCGTTTTGAAATGTACATTCAAAATACTTAATTATCATGATTACATATTGCTATCTTGTTTATAGCAACTGACGTATCAGATGAGTTCAGCCACTAATATTTACCTATCTAATCACTGGCAAAAAGCGATCACGAATTACTTTATTTGCACGTGCATCTTGCTGTACGCTTCTCATCACAGTTAATCAGTGATCTTCTGACTGAGAAGTCGCGTGGACTGTTACATAACAAAAATGTATCCAACCTACTCTCTCAAATTATGTAAAGTTTTTTTTTTTATTTACATGTATTATCTTTAAATACAAATCATATCAAATCAGGGCAGTTAGTGTTCTATCACATATTTTCTTATTTCAATCATTCAATCATTATACATTTGAAATCATAACTTTACACATTTTAACATGGAAGAGAATCCAGTTATGCGGTAATGGCGGTAATGCCACATTTGTCACATGATTAGCATGGTGTTCATTTACTCAATCCCCGCCATGTATAGCCTATCGTTTGTTAAAAATGGCGTCAAATCCATAAAACAGAAACACTCATATACTCATTGCAATTAGTATGTGAGCTTGACATTGGCTTTTGTAATTTTAATGTTACCTTGTCATATACGAATAGTAAGCAATATAGAGCTTAAGAAAGTTCATATTGACTTAAATTTGGTTAGTCTATATTAAAAATTTCAAGTCGTGATATATTTTGGAACCATACTTTGTTGACTGAAAGTTTCTAAAACCATTAAATGCATAATCATGGAAACTCAACTTGTTTGTGCCTGAATGATAATTATTATGACAGGGCTTATGATTAGGAATACTGGATCATAATTTGATTGGGATGTGACCTTCTGAACATTTAGCAACTTAAGTCAATTCTTACCTGAAAAAGCGCACATGCGCAACTATTTTTAAACGGCCAAACATCTATCATACAAGAAGGCGTGTACTAAGTAAGGCCCTATTGGACCATTTAACTTTTTTCTCAGTCAGTTTCGTGGTTATGACTAATCATCCCTTTTATATTATTAGGTACACAATTCATACTGCATCATAGTAAGCACTGAGTGGTCAAATGTTTTGGAATGAAATTTGTATAAAATGGATTTCATCCGTGTCGGATTGAACTACTTTTAAAGGTTTAACAGATGAAATTTTGTAAAATATAAATACAAGTGTGATAATGAACAGAAACTAAAGCAAATAATGTTTTTTTTTAATGAAATATATTTAAACATTCGTACTATCTTCTGTTTTTAGTATGTTTCTCATGCATATTGATGGGAAAACAGTTCTATTTTTTGTTTGTATCCTGTTTCTAAAATACATCATTCCGTACCTAGATGAAACATCACTGCTACGGTCGTTAGTTGCAAAACGTCTTAATAAATATGCAATGGGTAACCAATTATCAGTGGCTTGATTTTGCTGTGTGCGGATTGTGTATTGAATATACAATTTACCAATTTATAAAGAGTAGATGTTTGGTTATCTTAATTATGTGTCAATATAGCTTACTAGTGGCGGCATCATCCTCATTATGCTGCTATGGTAAGAAGAGGGCGTTACAAACTATATGTCGGTAATTCAATAGAAGCAACCAATGTAATCACTAATATGTTTAAATATAACAGAGTTATCTTAAGCAAGTTTAAGCCACAATGAGATGGCTGATGGATCAGTTTGACTACTAGTGAAATTTAAAAAGTAAGAACTCTTTTGGCGCGGACTGTGTCCACTTACATCAAAGTAAAACAAAAATAATTAATTCAAATGACTTCTCACATCAGCCATCTGCTCATTGCTGGACCACTTTCCTGTCTACTGCATAAAACAACACACATAAAAAGTCACATCTGGACATACTTTCTTATTATTACACAAAACAACACAAAACACCATCATTGCTGGATCACTGTCTTACTACTGCATAAAATACCCTCGTATTTCTAGATCCCGTACGACAGAACCGCTTTCCTTACCACTGCATAAAGTACCCTCGTATTTCTAGATCCCGTACGACAGGACTGCTTTCCTTACCGCTGCATAAAAAGAAACAAACAACAACTCACTATCATGTCCTAGACCTTAGTAGTCTACCAATTTCCTTACAATCAGAATTATGGCTTCCATAGTTGTAATTACCTCAGCCAATCCGAGTCAAGATAAACTCAATAACATGAATGGATTTTGCATGTTATCAAAATTGCCGAAGATCTGGACAATATAAGTATATATTCAAAATTTGGTCAGAATCAGATCACAAATATGGCTTCCAGAGTGATAACAAGCAGAGTCAATCAGATGCAAACATATATCATCAGTATATGTAAATCTCGCTCATTATCAACCATTTTAAGATCTTGATAATATAAGCACTTATTTAATTTTTGATCAAAATCGGGTAAGACATATGGTTTCCAGAGTGGCAACAAAGCCAGCCAATCAGATGCAAGATTACCTCATTAATATGCGTGCATCTTATTCATTATCGAATTTTTCCAAGCTCTTGATGATAAAAGGATATATTCAAAGTTTGATCAAATTCAGATCAGAAATGAGCTTTTAGAGGGGTAACAAGCTCGGTCAATCAGATTCAAGGTCACCCAAATAATATAAGTGGATTTCACTCCTTATCGAAGTCGTTAGATATCTTTAAGATGTAGGCATATATGAGCAGACATTAGGTCTCCAGAGTAGTAACAGCATCAGCCAATCAGATGCAAGAATACCTCATTAGTATGTGTGTATCTCGCTCGTTATCGAATCCATCCAAGATCTTGATGATAATAAGCAATATTTCAAGTTTGATCAAAATCAGATCAGAAATATGACTTCCACAGGAGTAACAAGCTCAGCCAATCAGAGTCAATGTCACCTAATTAACATACGTGAATCTCGCTCATTATCAAACTCGTTCGAGATCTTTAACGTATAAACATATATTTCAAGTTGATCAAAATCGGATCAGAAATGCGGCCCGAGATTTGTAACAAGCTCAGCCAATCAGATTGAAGTTGAGCCATTAATATGCATAAATCTCACTCATTGTAGAACTCGTGCAAAATATTGATATAAACCCATTAAAGTAATGTTGAGAACCTTCATAGAGTGTGCAATAAATGCATTTGGGTATGACTTCGCAAAACTATCACAGTGTCAGCATTCAGATTTAACAAACTAAAATATGATCTGTCAATGTCCACTTTTGGTATGATTTACTGACTGCAGGGTAGCATGTAAACTTCAATTTTTAATTCTGTTGATTTTAGTATTATGTTCACAACGACTATGTACGTGTTTGGATCAGAGACAACGATGTAAACTTCAATTTTTAATTCTGTTGATTTTAGTATTATGTTCACAACGACTATGTACGTGTTTGGATCAGAGACAACGATGACTGACTTCTTGTGGCGTTACTAACTTTCAATCCGCGCGACACTAGGAGCTATAACATAATGCTTCACGTGAGCGTTGTAAGTCGTAGTAAAGGAAACTATACTACATCGTTTTTCTTTCGATTTTTTTGTACGTAAAACAATATTTTGTGTTTATTCCAAACCATTTTTGACTGTTTTATAACTAATTACAAAGTAATGCTTTGCTAAAGCGTAGAGATCGAAACCAGTCTAATTAATTAAAGATCTTTGTAATTTTTCCAACGCGCAGCTCTGCTCCGATTTTACGACAAACTTCTGATTAAAATCTTTCAAAGCATGCATGAAGGAAAAACTGTATATTGATATACATGCCATCATAAGAGCTGGCTTCAAGATATTGATTTTTTTAAAATAATTTTTTTTAATGGTCATTTTTTTTCTTCAGTTCAGTTGGAACTATATATATAAGAATGTTTTGCATTTTCAACAATTTATCTTTCAGTAAACTTAAAAACAATTATGACGATGCGCAGACATTACAAACATTGGACTGTTGTACAATATTCTTGTGTAAACTTTGATTTATCTCCTCAAAATGACCTGTTTTGAATTGAACAAAAACAATTTTTTTCAACCAAAGTTTCCATATATTACAAAATGAGAGAAAAGTTCCTAGATTTCACTTTAAAACGTCTAATTATGAAAAATTTAAAAGGAAAAATCGAAGTTTCGAAATAAGGAATATATGTGTTGTTACTCACTGTAGTTTTAAAAAGCAATTTCTCCATGAGTGAATTCTCAAGAATCCAATCGATAAAAGGGTCCATAAGTCTGATATTAAAATAGAACAAAAACGAATATCCGAGCATTCAAATTAGAATACCTTTTTTGCGAATATTCGAATAGAAAATAATTGGCATTCGAATATTTCTTTGTTTACACAGCGAGTTTAACAGCATATTGGAACAGAAACAAACAAGGCGAGATGTATGCTATGCAACGTTGAATTAATTAGTTTGCACGGGAACAACTTAAAACCTGCTAAATCACCTGAAATTCAAACTTCGACTCACAAGGTAATCATAATGTCAAAATTCTGATCAGTCACATTGCTTATGACATCTCCATTTCTATTCATTATACTCTTGAAAAGATAACGTTTATAACAGGGATCATATTGGAGTCAACAAAGCCTATCAATCAACCATATCTCCGAAAAACGTGTTACGATACATTCTTCTGTCAGGAGCAGTTGTAGTCAATCACGCAAACCATTACCACTCCCCATCCACCCCGATCATCTTACCTCGGAAAGGAAACTCCTATATAGTTCCGCATTTGGTCTTGTATTCAAGTTTCGAAGTCATTACACAACTAAAAGGTTTGTTTTAAGAAAGTGTTAACGAATTATGTATCATTTCTTTTAAATAATGGTATAGGTTTATAAGTTTATGGCCTCTGTATAATAGTCTAATAGGTGTCGTTTAGCAGAGTGCACATATACGATAATTTCAATGTGACCCAGTACATTGGTCTTGGGAAAATTAGTATTGTCGGTTGAATCATGAGTCATGTCACGTGATTCAGCGCGTGAGTTTGTACCCTTGACCTGACCTGGATTTCACAATCCGAGGAGTGATTCATTTTGTTGACCAGAAATTAGAGTTTAAGATCACAATTGTGATGTGTTTATTTGAGACGTAGTATAATTGGGTTTTTATTTTGATTTGCGCAGTCAGAGACTATAAATAAGGTGTAATAGCAACGTTCGTCATTCTTTCATAGTTTGTTCAGTTGAGAGGTCATAAACGAGATTGGTTCATTTTGTGTATGGTATTCTGCTTCAGTGATATTATTATTATACAGTACATTTTGGATTTAGTACTGCTACTTAAACTTTAAGAATTATTCAGCTCCATGGAATTATCGGAAACATTTCTAGAACTTGTGTTATATTCCATATTCATAAGGATTACATAGAATTAATCACACTTGGATATAACTGATTCGTGTTGGCACGCCAGCACTTTGAAGGTTTCATTCGGAACCTTCTTCATTCGGAATATTTGGACTAACTTCCGGATTTGTGAACTTTAGAACAATTTAGGACTTTTAAGGATATTCTATACTGTAAGTTATTTTTAATTCTTTCACTTTGATTGTTTGTTGAAATATTTTTATACTTTATGAAATTAAATATTTGTGTTTCAATCGTGAAAGCTTGTTTGAGTCTTTTCTTTTGCTACATTACCCCTAGTCGTAACAAAAGTCAAAAGTTATATAAAATATCATTAGCTGTTAGCAATATGGCGTTGAAAGCATCTATATTTACACCTGGCAGAAGTTTTACAGAACATCGGCTTGATAAAATCGATGTCCAAAATGTATTGTTAACAATGATATTGTATAGATTATTTTCTTCTAATACTAACCGTATGTCTCTCGCTACAGTAATTTTAACGCGTGGACAGTGTAACTCTCGTATACTATATAAGCCAATGTACGATCAGATTTCTCGCTCAAAAATCTCACGCGTATTTTGGTAATTGTTTTTCGTATGTTACCTTGCAAAATCTTTCTGCATTTGTAATAGAAAGTAAGTCGCAAACTATTTAGACATAAATTATCACAACACACACACACACACACAGAGAGAGAGAGAGAGAGAGAGAGAGAGAGAGAAACTGCCAACTGAAGACCTCTCTTGTGTTGTCGCAATTGGTCAAGTTTTCGCAGGTTCTCATTTTGTACAGTACGAAGCACAGAAATACAACTGACGACCTATTGTACCAATCTGGTATCTATTGTATTATTTTGTCTTGTAATAATTGATCCATCATCTGGGTCATAGGCTGGAAGGCACCACACACAGACACACACACGCGGAGCGAGATTTAATGCCCTTCCTCCTTTTTTGTATACAGTCTTTTCTCTGACTCATCCTCGAATATAGCCTAATTATGTTAGACAAATTCAGATTATTCAAGTTAAGCAATTTTTTCTGATCAAGCCATGCCGCCTCCCCCTCCATCCTCCCCCCACCCTGTCTGAACTATTTTATGTTCAGCTTTATGTTAGAAATTGTCTGAAATGACGCATTATAAAAGTAAAATAAACAGGCTTCTGACGCACCTGTTGAAATAATTAGATTGTAAAGTTTCCTTAACGTTTTTATTTCCCCTTACTTGAATCGCAGTGTTGAGGAGTGATGGAGCGAACATTTGGATTCATGTACCCTGAAGTAGATTTTCCACGGGAGAAAATCACTCTAGAGATTAGAATTTTAGGGGAAAAATCTTCTCTGTGGGCCATTTTATTCCTGGAGTAAAAGGGGTGTGTGGGGTGGGGGTGCTTGGGAAATTGATCTGCATTGTAACATAATGCCGCTTTGGACCAGTTTTCTTCCCCTGGAGAAAAATAGTTATAGGGTAGTATTTCTCCCAAAGGAGGGGATTCCTGGAGAGCAATTATTTTTCGGGGGGCGGGTCCACTTTGGGTTATATATTGGCATATATATGATAATAAACTCGAGACGTTACCGGGGAAGAGATTGGGCATTTTAACGGATTTCATCTGATGATTATGGCAGCGATTACAACCAAACTAAAGCCACCTTTTGAAAGCGACGCGTTTGTTTACAACAAGTTTCCGAAATCTAAACCAGATTCGCAAAACCATGAATCCGTCTATGATGATAATTCCGCTGTTTCGAATAAAGAATTCAAGATGGCATCGCAATGCAGCTCCAAAGAAACAATCCAGATCTGAATGATACAGTGGTAACCCTCGAATTCAACAAAGTGACTTGCGAAACAAAACAAACATAAAATCTGTTAGTTCTTTATTTCTCGACAAAAAACTATAAAGTGTTACTAAGCTTCTCTCTCTCTTTCTCTCTCAACACAAAGAAGTACATCTTTATATATATTTTATATATAGTCTGTTTGATCCAAAAGTGGACCTAGTTTGTCAAGCCTTTATGAAAAAAGAGTTTACGTACCCAACCCAAAAGATGACTACTGACATCAAAATTATATTTGTCTTACATAGCTACATGTGAAATTTCCGAATTCTGAGACTTTGATTAAAAAGTTTACGTCTGGATCATCTATATTTTAATTGCTCATATATATATATATATATATATATATATATATATATATATATATATATATATCAAACCACATTTAATAGACAGGGCTAAGCATATGCCTGTCAAGTAAGCATTTCTGACGGCATGTTAATCAAGTAGGTGCTGCATTAGTCTGATAAATCAGCACTCAAACCAGTATTGGTATGTTGGTCATTTGGCATCTGATCTCACCTATTCATGACACACTGCAGTTATTGCTGACAGATTTGTCCACACAACACCAGTGCACATATCGACTGTTTTTAGACACTTTCCTGCATTTCTTGCGGCACTTGAGTTACAGCCGGTTGAAGAGGCCTTCGACGATCTGTACGGGACATCTCTGTATCAAATCCGATGTGTGACAACTTGTGAATCCACGTGGAATCACAGCCCTAGTGCCTATCGCCATTTAAGATTACAGGGCGACATCATGGGATAATCCGCTGTTCCATCAATATCGAGCGACCAATCAGATGTGACTTTCGCTGATTCGAAAGTATTTCGGTTGTTTTCGTCATCTGACTTGAGTTTGCGTGGATTGTCACTTGACTAACAAGTCATAAATATATCGTCATGTGACTATTATCACTGTTAAATAACGAGCCAAATTACAAAATGAACGGATCAACTGACAGTGTTCGTAGCAATTTGGGTTATAATGTAAAACTAATCCGACCATTTTGCAATTTGGCGCGTTATTGAACAGTGATAATAACCACATGATTATATATTTATCACGTGACAGTCACATTACAAATCCACGGACACTCGAGGCACATGACGAAAACAACCAAAATACTTTCGATCAGCGAAAGTATTTTGATAGTGTTCGTCAGGTGAATCGAGTGTCCGTGGATCTGTCATGCGGGTGTGACTGTCATGTGATAAATACCTCCTTTTGTAACTATCAACACGGTTCAATAAGGAGCCAAATTACAAACCGGATGGATTAATTTTACATTATAACCCAAATTGTTTTGAACACTGTCAATTAATCCATCCATTTTGTAATCTGACGCTTTGTTGAACCTTGATAATAGTCATATGACGAGGCATTCATTACTTGATAGTCATGTGACCAATCGACAGTTTTTCGAGTCACATGACGAAAACAATCATTTTGAATGAGCGAAGTCGCATCTGATTGGTCGCTCAATATTTATGGAACAGCCGATTATCCGCTGATGTATCCAGGTAATTCTGCAATGCAACAGGAAGTAGGATTAAGTGATTCCACGTGGATTTACAAGTAGTCAAACAACGGACTTGATACGGAAATATGCTGTACAGATAGCTGAAAGGCCACTGCAACCGTCCGTAAGTCAAGAGCAGCGAGAAATTTCGGTAAGTGTCTAGAAACAGCCGCTATGCGCACTGATATGTTACGAACAAATCTGTCTGCAATAATTGCAATGTTTTAGGAATCGATGAAATCAGATCTCAGGTGACTAACATACCAATGCAGGTTTTGGGTCTGATTTATTGGACTAGGTCAAAATATATCATGGTCAAATGTTCGATATGGTTCGAGTAAGTATAAAAAAGATCTATCATGTACAAATGGTCAAGATGGTACGAGGAACTATGGTTAGGTAGAAATCTATTATGCAGAAATGTTTCTTATGGTACGAGTAACTAGTGCTAGAGAGATATTTTTCATGCATGAAAGTTGTATATGGATCGAAAAGCAATCAGTCTTGCACAAATATATGATACGGTGCGAGTAATTATGGCTAGATGGAAATCTGTCATGGCACGAGTAAATATGGGCAAGTAGAAATGTATTATATGCAAATCTATTGTATGGTAATAGTAAGTATGTGAATGTAGAAAGCTATCATGCATAAATGTTTGATACGTTTCAGTAAGTATAGGTAGGTAGAAATCTATCATACACAACAATTATGAAGCGACTTTCAGAATTCCTCTTGTCTTAGACAGTAGACCACGAATGCCAGTCTTTTCCTTCTTTGGTTTGAGTTCGACCAAGTTGGCTGGGTAATACCCGTAAATCTTCCTTCTCAGCTTCCCCTTCCGGATCCATCCGTATGCCATGCCGTCGGAATTAGCAGGAATCTTCTGCTTAATTTTCTGACCTATAAATAAAAAAGAAAACAAAGTGATGGCCTTTCTATGCACACAAGCTTTCCACCGAATATTGTCTTCCTTGTAAACCGCACCATGATGTTTACTCCTCTTCCCCGTAATAAGATTCTGAAAAACACCAGTTCTAAAATATATTGACGACAATGTCGTCACTGCATGGAACACAAAAACGTGATTAGCCGTGTCTTACTGTCCACTTGATACAATAATTGCAACCTTTAAGGAGAACGTGTCAAGTCGCTTTTCACAGAGACGAATATTCATACGAAATGATGTATACGAATTGGAGACTATACTGTACGATTCAGGACGATTTATGCAGATGTATACATCATGGAGACCATACTGTATGATTCAGATCGATTTATACATATGTGTACGACATGGGGACTACAATTTACGATTCAGAGTGATTTATGCAGATGAAGGATTTGTATGTGCGGCAATCTTAATCTGCAGTTGCTACGATATTTATTTTAGTGTATAAAGTAGTCGTGTCACTTTAGGTATCAAGTCAAGTGTCCTTACATCAGGAATAAAATCAAAGGCAAACTTAAATGTAAGTTGTACCTACCAGCCTTAAAGGTGAGCTCATCCCTGTTTTGTGCAGTGTAGTCTTCGGTAGCAATGACCTTCACATTGGCTAAGGTTCTGACCTCTGCTGCATCTTGTACGTGAGTGTCAGTGTCTGAGTCAGAACTCTCGACAATGACCTTTTCCTGAATCCTGTCCTTGACCTTTCTTTTCTGGACATTGACTTCTGTCTGGCCCTTGTCCTTGACCTTTCTTGATTCTTTTATTGGTTTGATGCTTTCTGCTGACTCTGAGATTATGATTTAAAGTTTTCAGAATATTGAATCAAAGAATTTATACAATCAAATAATAATAATAATAATAATAATAATAATAATAATAATAATAATATAGGAAGAGAAAATAATTTATATTTCTTAATCACGTGATTTCGATTTTCGAATTTGTTGAGAATGCTACATGTTAAAGAGAAAGCTTGTATACATTACTGGAGGAAACCGAGTATGAATTTAATTGAAACAATTACAAGAATTGTATAATTAAAGATGATCGTTGTGAATTGATGAGCTCATTTCCTAATCTTTTTACTGTCCCATCCATCTTCGGGTTCTATCACTGGACACAAATAAAACTAATAATTTATTTAAGATAATTATGTATAAAGATAAGTTCACCGTTTGTAAAATAAAATCACAAATATAGTAACTGGATATTGCAGAATGTCTCAAGGAAATGCGGTAAGCATTGTGAAATAATCTAGGTAAAAGTAGATCTCCTATTTTTATTCACTCATCTATTGTTCCTAATACCTAAAATTCCATCCACTCACTCCACCTCCCACTCTTACAAACGCCCCCATCCGTCATTGCAAAGCTTCCATAAAAGTTGTTTAATTATTCTTTTGTTTAATAAATTACCTTTTTGTGTCTTGTTCAATCGTTTCTTTGCCTTTTTTGTCAGCTGTAGAAGAAGAAACAAGCGATGAAGTATAAAAACATTTAATGATATGGGTCGTGTGATATATAAAATATTAAGTCAGGACCGTCGACTCAGTTATAAAAATTAATTAATCTTTGCAGCAAATATTAAAATTTGTTCCTTGGAAGAGTCTAAGTTATGATAGATTACTACAGGTTGTATATGCAAAAATGTACACAGGTTTATTTTATAAAAAATTTTAAAACTAGTTTTGGGGCCCATAACTGATCTGCCCAGGGGCCGGAATTTCTGTTCTCGGGCCTGTATTAAGTACTCGTAATACATCCATTAAAAAAACCTCTCTCTCTCTCTCTCTCTCCCGCTTTACAGTGTATGGTGTACAGCCTACCTTGGGTGGTACTGGTGAGGTGTCCCTATCGACGTGAAGCTCAATTGTGCGGTACCTCGTGGGAATCACCCACATCTCTGTCTCGCTGTCAGACTCTATAGCATTAGGAAGGCCAAACTGTTTTGTTGTCGGGGCAGCTGAAGATAAAGAAGATTTAATTTGTTGTGTGCTCATTTTTACACCCGTTTTCCAATGATCGCTTATTTGGATATGAAGTATTTTGTTCTTAAAAAAAGGAAATTTCTCAGATTTATTGAAATAACTTGATATTAAACTACAAAGTGGGTCGACCCTTGGCTAGCGAAGATGACTTTACTATAACAGTAAAGGCGGACTTACAGCAAAACTTTACGAATCTCGTTGGCTAAAAAGCTATAAAAGTGCCATTTTCCCCTCACAAAAGATCCCACGCCCAAAAATATATAAACACTGTACAAATCTTTGACCTTGATACTGGTTACGTTGGTTAGTTTCTCGTGCTTACCAAGTCCACGTACATCTGAAGTTTTGGGTTGTGGTTTAGGCTTCATTTTAATCTCTCGTCCTTTTTCATCGAACTCAAATCTTAGAGTAAATAGAAAAAAAGAAAAGAAAGCATAATTCTATCACTAAGAATATTCTTATATGGGTTATTTCCCTTTCAGGCGAAGCTAATCATATAGGTTGCATCCCTTCAAAAATATGTATGTAACTCCTAATTTCGTCTCCTTGAATAAACACTAACTTGAATACGGTCGAAGTTATTTTTTCAGACTTTGTAATATCATGGAAACTAAAAAAGTTCAGTAGATTTTGTAAAGCTAATAAGATCAGTTGATACTGAACTTCCATTTATTTATTTATTTCTCGGCAAGGGATGAAGATTCAAATAATGGAGATAGGATAACGTAGTAGTAACGCATTCGATTTACACCTCTTCCGTCCCTGTGTCAATCCCTGTAGGTGGGATATGTAAGAGTTATATAGATGGCCACCCACTCAAGATTGCATTCCTGCTTTCCTCCGCGTTTTCCTGTTAAGTCAGTCCTTAGGGCCACCAAATGCCATCACTTTGGTCGTCGAGAGTATATGATGAAAGCTGTCGGATGTAAGGTTACTCCCTTAATTTTTCATAACATTCGAAACCCTTACACATTTGTCGTCTGCTCGAGGTTTTGCGGTGAAAACATCCAAAAAAGGGACTTTTCTTTCTTCTCTTATTATTTAAAATAGAATTCTTTATCAGTCTAGCTGACAGTTTTATAATATTTTCAAGTCAGAATTATGCTGTACTCGATTCAATCCATGTAGTGTGCTATCAAAAATGCTTTTAAAACACAGAGAAAACTTTGTATTTATACCTTGGTCCTATTTTGACAACCAAATTTTCCTACACCTATACTCATATAGCGATGCCTAATTGTGCTTTCCCTTAGACGACATTTGAAGAAAATCTGACTGGCAAAACTTTTTTAATTTCATCTAGAAAACGTGGCACTCATTTTTACGTTCTAATATACGGCATCCATTTTGAATGCATCGTTTCGCATTCGAAACCTATGGTAATCATACAGAACATAATGCATCAGTAAAACATACATGCTAATATAGCAGTCTTGGGTTCTTCTTTATTTAGAATGTGATTTCATACATCCATTGTCGGGAATCGCTTTTTGCATATGTAAAATCATCCATGTGGAGTGGAACTTGATTTACAAGAACTTATTGTACAATGAGTGTATGAGTGTATATGAGTATGTGTATGTGTGTGTAAAAATTCGTTATCCTAACTATGAGTCACTTACTTAGAAAGAAATAGGTGAAGATCAGTTAATTTATATTGTTAACTATCTTTCTACCTCTATGTTTTTGTCCGATACCTTCTTTGTCCTTTATCAGTACATATTAATATCTTGAATATATATATATATATATATATATATATATATATATATATATATATATATATATATATATATGTATCGTTCAGAAGTTCTACGACAGGAGTTAGCTACACTATCAATCAGAAGTTAGGATGTCGCGCAAAATATGTAATGTATCTTCTAACATGCAAGATGTGTGGCACTCAATATGTTGGCGAAAGCGTTGATTTCAGAAAACGAATGAATAACCACAAGAGCCACATTCGCAACAAAATCAACGCGAAACTCGCCAACTGCTACAACTAGACTGGACATTCAATCGAGTCCCTCGAGATGCTAGCGATTGATTCTAACCTGGGGTGGGCCGATATAGAACGCACCCGTAAGGAACGATACTGGATACTTCAATTAAAAAATCATGGGGAGTTCGACCTGAATCAAAAAGTGTAAATTTCCTAACACAATCTTATCAAAACTATAGCAAGGCATCAGTTTATCAATTTTTACTCAAGTGAATATTCCGTAACTCTTTATATGTATTATTATTATTATTATTATTATTATTTGAACTCTTGTGGATTATGCCGCTATACCATGCTCTTGACATACTTCCTTATTACCTCCATGCATAACTTTACCGGGATATAATTTCTTTTGTACATTTTGACGAAGGCGTTAATTTTTCGCCGCGCAAGGTGTCAGTCCTTTGTTCCAAGCCTGGAATTAGGTGAAAACACTTTGGTCCTCTCCGTGATAGGCACGATAAACACTTGTTTGAATTTTTAAAAAACAACTTTGTTGGGCTGATTGCAGCATAACATAGGTATGTAGTTTACTCGTTTTAGACAGTTTTTTAATTCTGTCTTCTTTCTTTCTATTGCTATCCTTTGTTTGTTTATTTTCCCGTCATTGAAACATGTAAGTGTCAAGAATTTCTCTTGGCTTTTGTGTTTAGTGTTTGTTTTGTGGATGTACATTGTTTTTTCCCCTGACGAAGAGCTTGTTTATCTCGAAAAGTTTGGAAACTGTTTTGTATTTGCGCCGTTATCAATTGTTGTGTCATTATATATATACCTGTCAAATTACTTTCTTATATATTGCATTTGCAAATATCATTATGTTATGCATGGAGATAATACACAATCTCATTTTATGTTTACATTCCCCTTATGTTGGAATATTTGTACCTCTGTTTCAAATGCAATTAATATTAACTGTAGTAACAGTTTTTGAAAGATGAATTCTCTATGCAAGAAATGTAATTTTTGCATATGTATCTCATATATGAATGATTTGTTCAAATATTCATCATCTGGGGAATTCACCATCTGGGGAAATATTGTTGATGCCCAGTTTGTACATGATAGTACTGTAAACTGTCTTCACTTACGCATTTGTCTCCAAAGTTAAGGTAATACTCATGTATTTTCATAATTTTTCTTCATCAGTGTGATTGAAATTGTTCTCGTTCAATGTTTATTCTGCTTACAATTCATTGTGAAATGTGTGCTATTCTTACAGGTTGAAATCGTGCGCCATTTTTACTACCGTGTGTACTAGTGTGTGTACTGTTCCGCTTCATGTTAATATATTTTTCCGAATTCTTCCATGTTTGGTAATATTCGTAAAAACTGTGTCGTTGAATTTCCCGAGTGTGTTCCCAAAGCCTATAAATAGGGGTGATATCCGCCGTTCTGGCAGTTTTGCTTCAGCTGGGTATCAGTGAAGGTCTAAAGACCAAACAAACAAAAATCTCTCTATCCAACCTCGACTGTTAAAATTTTTTTCGAGTATAACGGTAAGGTAGACTAGTTACTACCGACACATTAAATTATTAAAAGTATATTAATTTCATATAGTAATTCTTGATACCGACCGTTCGAGTGTGTCTTCACACACGACACACTGCCGACTACTGGCTGAAAACAGTGTTTCATTGGTCATTTTCCAATATAAACTTTGTCATTGAGACACGCCACAGTACCAAAACTAATTATAATAATTCCCATAAGTTGTTCAACGTTTATTTTCCCTCTTTATAAAAGTTTTCACATAATGATTTGACTGACGACACTGTCACTGTGTCGTCATCAACAAAGACGTCTGCTATCCATTAAAAAATCAGTATTCCGATTGGCATTATCGAATTTCCTATTCAATTACATTTATCATTTTGACAACACAAATTTCCATCCATTTTTGTAGTTTTTGTGTCATTTGGATGTTCAAACCTTGGTTCCGAACATTGATTTGACTAATAAAATCCAGTACCACGTCGGTACGTTACATGAACAATTTTCGGTAACCACTAAATCATTTTTCTGTGCCCGATTTGCTTTGGAATTAGGATTATTTGAACTAGAGATTAGGTGAATCATGGTTAGTTTAACACTAAGGCTGATTTTCACCTGCTAATTAATACTGCTATCATTTTTGACATTTTAACATGCTTTGATTATCACATCTATTTTATATACATCATTCTACCCATTCGGAAATTTCATATTTTGCTATTTTGAACACTCATATTTGTGTGAGAAACATATATAAACCTGAAGCAACTGAATAAATTGTTTTGACTATTCATTTTTATTGTCTTGTATAGTCTAAATAAGAACTTTTTGTGATGAAAGCATCATTTGTTGGCACTATAATACACTGAAGAGATCTAGTAAATAAAAAAGGTTTGAGCTGTCTATCTATTCCATTTTATTTGGCCTTGACCCCGAGTCGTTACAGATTTATCCTTTTATTATGCAAGGATCTATTTGTAGTTGAGTTTTAATAGTAAATCCCTTAAATTTTACATTAAACTTATTATATGTATGGTGGTGACATTGTACAACAATCAGAGCCTGTTGTAATTGACTATTTATGTGACTAAACTTTGGTCACCTGTTCTGACTACCTTTGCTATATTCTTCTCATATCTCACTCTACATCTGAGGTATACCTATCTTTATGTAAACCAAATGGCTTAAGTAAACACCAAGCCATTATTATGGTAGCATAGACGTAATTGGAAAACGATATAATTTTTATACTTACATCTCTGTATCCGATTCTTCGTCTTTGTTATCATCTACTATGTCACTGGGGGTTGTTATCACTTTTATATCATCTGAATCGTCATCAGATATTGTAAACTCCCTTACCAGGTTGGGGTCATTTTCATCGGATATGATGATCTGTTTGTTCCTCTTTCTGTTTATGATAACCTCTGGACTCGCACCAGTTTGGTTTCTCTTTCTGGTCCCCAAATTCAACTTCTTAAGCCGAGTCTTTTTTTTATCTTTCTGGTTTAGAGTCTTCTCATCAAAGTTCTATTATAAAATGTGAAGAAAAGAAAAGGATCCCTTTATCTCTGACGTTGATGCAAAGAACAATAAAGATTTTTTCACTCAGGTTCTCACTTATTCATTTCTGCAAAGGGATTTGAAGGAAACTGGTGATTTATCGTATCAAGCAAGTCTTGAATGAATTGTTGTCATCGTCATTGTTGTCATCTTTTGTGTGGTTATTGTTATTATTATTATTATTATTATTATTATTATTGAACAAACAATTTCAGTCAAATTCAGTCATTATTTATGTCCCTCACTCTTTGGTTTCCCCAATGGTATTTGAAGGAGAACGGTGAATCATTTTCCAGGCAAGCCTTTAATGTGATATTTATCATCATTATTGTTGGCGATTATTATTATTATTATTATTATTATTATTATTATTATTATTATTATTATATAAATAATGAAACTCCTATTTGAGGTGGGTAAGTTTTTTATTTCTATTATTTCTATTTTTCCAATAATATATTCAAGAAAAATCTAAAAAAAATTGTTTTCTATTTGCATAATTATCTTTTTCTTAAATATCCTTTTCAATATTGAACAGCGACTTCTGGTAATTTGTACATGTCATCAGCAGTCATGGTTCGCTGTGTTTTATTTTAATCATTGTTATTTTGAAGTAGCACAAATGGTTCAAAAATAAGCGAAAATCATTTTTGTTTTTGCTTTTTCTTATCTCTATTCTGGCAAACGAAGTTTCTAACACCTATACTCACATGAAGATTAAAATATGTGATTTTAATTTTTTCTGTACGCATTTAATATTCACGCATTACAACCAATCACTAGAACGATTGATCAAAAACAATTGTTTGCAAGTATGCAATAAATTCCATCATGTTTATCCGCAAATAAAAATCGAAAATGTACCTCAAAGACAGGAAATTCACGCCGATTTGTGTATTGTGCCTCAAGTTTCCTTGTATCGGCATCAACGTCCATGCTCTCAAGTAAACCAATAATATCTTGGAGCACAGCGAGGTGATTGGCTCTTGAAGCAGGAAGAACGGAGAGAAAGAAGAAAAAGAAAGCAAGAAATAGGAATTAAAAAAAGGAACAGAGCAAAACGATGAAGGACAGGAATAAATGACCGCGAAATAAAATGTTGAATCGAATACTCTTCATTCTCTTCAATACACAAAAGACATACGTTTTTAAATTGAAAACTACATTATTTGACCTGTTGTTTTTGTTGTCTAAACTGCTTTGGAAAAAAGGGATTGTAGGTACACTATATGCTTTTATATGTCAGCAACAGCGTCTAAATTTTGTGGGGTTTTCAAAATTATTTATCATATGCTCGAAGCGCTGTGCGCTATTCAAAGGTCAAACATATACTGAATATAGTTTCCACCATGTCTAACGGCACATGTACTACCACGCTTATGTTTCTGAGTCTCAAGCTCTGCAGGTGTAGCCATGTGTATGGGCTGTATCAGGGTGTTCAAAACGAACATAAAAATTAAGAAAGCTAACCATAACCTTCTAAGGTTCTACATTTTCGAAAATTACATTTACGTCGAAATATTTTGGTGGAAACACCGTAAATATATATTTGGAGACTTTGCCAATATTTAAATTTTCATTTCTGTAAGCAGCCATTTTTTTTATCTTTTTGATTAGGCAACTGTTGACAATGGAACTCACCCACACATTACTTCGCCAGATGGCGTATATGTACTATCGATCTTTTGGTCCCTTGTTTCAGAAATTTTGCTTATGAGAAAAGTATTGTGAAACAGAGGGCAAGTCTAAATATACCATGATACACTCACGCTATCTATCGGCAGACAAGTTTGAATGGTGAATTTCATTTTTTCTCGATGAGATGTCTTTCGACAAAATGCCAGTATTATAAAAATGGACATTCCTAAACCACTTTAAAAAAATAAAATAAATTTTAAAATATATTTTTGCGCAATAAATACATGAATAAATGAGTACATAAAATATGTGTTTCCAGGATTGTCCATAAAACAAAGATACGCTCGAGTCTCTGAACCGCTCATAGTTTTATAAAACAAAAATAACCACGAGTCCTTGGAACACTCATATTTTCCCTTTAACACAAAAATACCATTGAGTCCATGGACCACATATAAATTTGTTGATTGTGCAATGAGTGGAACGCGAATAATTTTAAATTTTGTTTTTTATGTAGCAAATATAATGGTACAAAACTACATAGTGATAAACTGAACATAATTTAGAAAGGTGATATAGATATTTAGAAAGGTGATATAGATATTTAGAAAGGTGATATAGATATTTAATGAGTTTAACATAAAGCAACCAACTCATCATCACGATATAATGTGGATTTTGTTTACAATATTTAAATCTTCATTTCTGTAACCAGCCATCTTTTATCTTGTTGATTAGGCAATGTTGACAATGGAACTCACTCTATCTATCGACAGACAGGTTTGAATGGTGAATTTCATTTTCTTCTCGATGAGATGTCTTTCGACAAAATGCCAGTATTATAAAAATAGACATTCCTAAATCACTTGAAAAAAAAATTAAACTATATTTTTGCGCAATAAATACATGAATAAATGAATACATAATAATAGTTTATAAAACAAAGATACCCTGGAGTATCTGTACAGCTCATAGTTTTATAAAACAAAAATTACCACGAGTCCTTGGATCACTCATATTTTCCCTTTAACACAAAAATACAATTGAGTACACCGACCACATATTATTTTGTTGATTGTGCTCTGAGTGAAGCGCAAATAATTTGAATTTTTTTTGTTCATGTAGCAGATATAATGGTACAAAGCTACATGGCGATAAATTCAACATAATTTAGAAAGGTGATACAAATATTTAGTGAGTTTAACATAAAGCAACAGTCTCAGCATCACGATATAATGTGGATTTTGTTTATAAGCCTGGATGGATAAAAGTATCGTCAGACCTACATAATATTCAAGAGAATATAAATTTTGATATGTCGATTCAAGCATCAAAAATATTTCTTGCAATGTTCTAGAAAAGATGCAGATCTACAGATTGCATTCAACGATCATAACATTAAAACAAGAAAGCGCTAGCCCTCACAGCAAGATGATCAACACAGTGCAGTGCAAAGAAGGAAGGAATTACTTCTTGGATGTGATGTTAGTAGATAAACAAACATGTGCAAGGCTACATTTTCGGTACAGTTTGAGGAGTTCGTAAATTTTACAAAGTCAAGCTACAACGATTCAACAAGAACAGATATATATTTAATGGAAAATAAAGTATGATTTTAAACAGCACACGGTGTCCAAGTATATAAGGTAGATGTTTTTGAATCTACCATAGGAATGGTCACATTTTACCTAAATCTAAAATAATTCATACGTTTGTAATGACTAAAGAAACGTTGCCAATCGCTGAAAATAAAAGTTACTGTTTTAGATAATGTCTTATTGGCTTGTTGATAACACATAAAGACAAATTGTTCACGCTTAAAGTATTATCTGGATGTTTTGTACCGTTTTAGACGGTTAATTTCTGAGATTTTGCACAGCAAGACAAGAAACAGTACTGAAGACATTTTTACTTTGAATCTGAATGTCTGGGTGCTAACATAAACATCAGTCATTTGTGGGAACAACTTAATCGGGACAAAAAGGAATATGAAGTACGCCGAATTAAAAGAACGGCTAATTTAACAACCCAGTTACACAGTGCAAAAGCAAGTGAGAAAACGATTTTGCTACGAAAGAGTTTATGTTAGTCACCAGGATGACCAATGACATGCTGATATTGTTGACATATAGGCATATGAAAAATACAACGATGTATAACATAGATACTTTCTGGAAATACGCATCGGCCGAAAAGTAAAAACGACAAAGGGAGATGATATACACGATGGTTTCATAACAAATATTTAAATATAGAAACCCTGAAAAGATACAGTTTGATGAGAGAAAAGAATTTTACAACAACTATAGTTATATATGTGCTAGAAATGGAAACCATCAAATACTTTTCATCTTAGAAATCAAAAAAGACATCTGTAGTTGAAAATTTTAACAAAACCTAAATGACTACAATGTAGAAGTATTTCACTCAAAATTAAAGCAGAAAATAGGTTGACACTTTACCACAACTAATTGAGGGATTCAATAAGAGATCAATAGATATGACTCAAGTTTAAGCAAGCTAGGAAGAAAACTTCAAAAGTACTGATTCATATAACTGGCTACCTGACCACAGGTACATTTGGAATGCGTACATACCAATATGTGAAACAACTGGAATTTCAAAATGTGAAATTTTTTTTGCAAAGGGCCACTTTCTTAGCTTTCAAGAGGAAATATTCAAACAATTCTAGTAATTTTAGGTGATCCTGTAGTTTACAACCTGGAACACTTGATGGGATATGATATAGAAGGGATATGATATGGAAGGCATATGATATTTAAAGCATATGACATGGAAGGCATATGCTATAGAAGGCATATGATATGGAAGGCATATGATATAGAAGGCATATGACATGGAAGGCATATGATATAGAAGGCATATTATACGGAAGGCAAATGATATAGAAGGCATATGATATGGAAGGGATATGATATGGAAGGCATATGATATGGAAGGCATATGCTATAGAAGGCATATGATATGGAAGGCATGTTATATGGAAGGCATATGACATGGAAGGCATATCATATAGAAGGCATATGATATGGAAGGCATATGATATAGAACGGCATATGACATGGAAGGCATATGATATACAAGGCATATTATACGGAAGGCAAATGATATAGAAGGCATATGATATGGAAGGCATATGACATAGAAGGGATACGATATGGAAGGCATATGATATGGAAGGCATATGATATGGAAGGCATATGATATAGAAGGCATATAATATGGAAGGCATATTGCACGAACAAAAGTTATCTAACAAATAAGATCATATATACAAATTAGAAACATCTTCAACACCAATAGAATGAACAGTGAAAAGCATGTACTCGCGAAATGGAAAGTATCAGCTGAATCGCTTAACATTTTGGAACAAGCTGAAAACATTATGCCATTCAAATAAATGATGGCGGAAGTATGCTATATAGCGGTATTAATGAACGCGAAAATGTTGATGCTTTGACAGAAAACGACTTTCTAGGATTTGGCAGATGTGAAAAACGCAGCTCATTAAAAATGGAGATCAAACATGCCAGCATATGAATTTGTATTGACAAAAAGTACATCCCAAACTATCACAGTTGAGCAACAAAATGGTACACATGAGATACGGGCTGAGGTGACAACAATAGAGACAATGTCCTAGATAGGTAATAAAAGATGTAACAGAAGAAATTAAAAGAGATAACATTAAACAACATGAAGTTGATCTTTACTAAATTTACAAACAGCTGTAAAATATATACAATGTAAAAGTCTACAAACTGGTATGCGAGATCTTGAACAACATAAAGGGGAATGGAAATCACGTAGACGTTGATTCAATCATTAGAGCATTTAAATTTGCTTAAAATTCCATTCAACGAATGTATAGCAGCAAATTATGCAACTTCTCAATCAACTATGAATTTCTTCTGTACAAAATGTTTACCATGTACAACTTTAACGCATCCATAACAACTTCAATAACATAGAATTATCACAATGTTAACCAAAATCAATTTTTAAGGAAATAATTTTTACGCCATATGGATGAAGCAACATTCAGTACACCTTTCACAGTATGTAAAATGGTAGATATACAGATTTTTGAAGATTCAGTTTTCACAGAACTTTCATTTGACACCTAGTAGTAAATGGAATTAAACAACAGAAATAAATCGTACAATCAACATTGGATGTTGTTGGCGAAATCAAATCAAGCAGAATGCATGCATGTGTTGCACCGAAGGTGCACCTTGCCCTCACAAAGAAGCACGTTCAGTAGTTGTACAATGTTAGAATGCAACGAGGAAAATATGACAGAGGAAATGGAAAAGCCAAATACTATATACCAGAGATGCAAATATTGCACAAAAAGAACTAGGAAATGAAACGAAGCACAATCAGTAGTTATACAATGTTAGAAATACAAAAGGGAAAATCTGACAAAGGAAATGGAAAAACGAAATACTATATACCAGAGATGCAAGGAAATGGAAAACCGAAATACAAAATACCAGAATCGTTTAAATTCGCTTGTACCACCACAATCTTGCATAGCTTTCTTTCCCCTTATTTTTTCCTACAGGTATTTTTATTGGTCTGCCTTTCTACAATAGCATGTTATTACAGATAGTTAGGCTGCGTTATTTCTATATTTCTAGGACTATTTGTTCTAGAAGAAATTCATGTATTATTGTATCTTTATCTAAACCCCGCTTTCGAACTTTCAGCTCCGTAAATTAAGATTTTTTCTTGTATTTTATATTTGTTCATTTCGTGCCAAGTATTTCTCATGCGTCAGAACCACGCGAGACTCCCGAGGTTTTTTCGTTTGCGTTCACGTGGTTTCTTTAGCTCATTTGTATCAGCCTATATTTGACTTACTTATTTGTTTTAGTACCGAGTCATGCGGCTCACATAGATGAACCCCACACAAGACCTGCTTCTTCCTAGAGTCTTTACATTTTGTATTTTATGCCCACATTTTGGACTGTTTCCTTACCGCTGAGCTTATATTTTGTTATTGGCGTCGGAGAGTACTAGATCTACTGAACGAAAATGACCTTCTATATAACTACCTTTCCGTGTCCAGCTTGTCCAGACTATCGAGAAATTTCTCTATGCCAACTTTTGTGTGCATCATCCGGTCCTTCTCAAACCTCTTAAACCTTCCTTTTGCTATCCTCATAGCCTGAAAAATGCGCACACAATTTTATCCGATGCGGGGGGGGGGGAGAGAGAGAGAGAGAGAGAGAGAGAGAGAGAGAGAGAGGGGGGGACGACTCCATTAAAATACAAATAAAACAGCTAATTATGCACAAAAAGCTTGAACAGGGTTAGAAAATGCTGTTCAAAGTTATTATCATATTCTAAAAAATTTTGAAGAAAAACAAACCACTGCAAATATTAGGACACCTTATTAGAACCAATAAATTTGTTGATTTATTTTAGAACTATATTTCGAAGCAAAAGTGTTTCTTTTAAGCTGGGCATTTTATCAAACTTATGTCATATTTATCAATATGGCATAATTCTCTTATTTCTGAGAGAGACAGACAGACAGCTAGAGAGACAGAGAGACTTATAAATCAGTGCCTAGCTGGGCATTCAGCCATATGAAAGCAATATCCATAAACCTTCAGGATGGGTCTTATCTTGTGGGATTTAGGAAAAAAAGAGAGCGATGTTAAAGCTCAAGCCTTCTGACTTCCACCTAACGAAATCACCGATTAATTATCCTCACGCTTATTGAAACAAGCGTGAGGGATATTGTGCCCCAACGTTTCTCCGTTACCACATCTCGGTCGAACCACGATGGATGAGTAGTTAAGGCGTTAGACTCGTGACCAGAAGTTCAATTCCCACCATCGGATTAGCCCGGATCATCTACCGTGGTGTGCCCTTGGGCAAAGGTATGGTTGTCTACTTGCCTCGTCACGATATAATTTTTAAAGAGTTTTTATAGCGTAAAACACCAAACCAAAAAATCTTAAACATTAACGAAATTTACTAGTTATTTTGCCGTTTTTGCAATCAGTATTAGAGGAGTGTCCCTTAGAGGTATTATTCTTGACTTGCTCTCCCAGTGTCCTTGGGTGGGAGTCGAAGGTTTGCTATATACATTTTACCGTATTTTTGAGCAAAGTTTTGTTTTCAGTCATTGTTATGTAACAGGAGTGTTGTTACTGTACTGACTCCGTGGTCACCGTCTTGGGGTGGGAGTCTATTTAAGAAGGGAGTGGGGATGGTTTGAATTAGTGTATTTTACGGCATATCAAGACATGACAGATTATATCGTGCGGAGGCAATTGGAGTATAATTGCGTTGCATGGAGACACAACGGCGGCCAATCCGGATCGGTATAATGTTAATAATAATAATAATAATAATAATAATAATAATAATAATAATAATATTATTATTATTATTATGATTATTATTATTATTAATCATAACAGCAACAACAACAATAATAAATAATGTATACTACTAAATGTCCAAAGTTCGTTTTTCGTGCCACTATTCCGTCTAACACAAACAGGTCATGTCAATCACTGCAACGCTAAATATCGACATTCGTAATACGATTAATAGACATCATTATCAACTGTGCCTTTAGAAATGTTTCTATGTACAATAATGTAACAATGTTGTTTTACGGAGTGTGAGGTTACGGATATTGCTGTTGCTAAAAATACTCATACAGTGATTGGAGCACCGCTATCTATGTACCAAAGAATCGCCGGTACTCACCTAGTACGTAATTTTAAAAAAAAAAACAAAAAAAAACGTGGAGATTTGCTATCGTGTGTAATTGCATTGTGTGTGTCTGTGTACGTGTGTGTGTATGAGTGCGGGGAGGGGGCTAACTTTTGGTATTTCAGAACAGTGTTAATGCTTCTATTGAATTATTTACGGCTGTTGAACTTACAGCTAAGTATTTTCCTCTTTCCGCCTCATTCATTGTAAGTAACTTCTTGTACTCTTCTTGGGCATCTTCACATTTTAGGTAGCGATACATGGACTTCCGAAGTCTTGCTTTTGCGAGCCACGAGAGTACAGGGGGGTTAGCCCGAAGCTGTCGGAGGCCGTTTTCAAGTTTATACTTCCTCAGATGATAATACTGAAATGCACGTAAAGACATTTGATGAATTTGAACGTGTATTGAATGGCTGAGTTTCTGTAATAAGGCATTTGATGAATTTGAACGTGTATTGGATGGCTGAGTTTCTGTAATAAGACATTTGATGAATTTGTACGTGTATTGAATGGTTGAGTTTCTGTAATAAGACATTTGATGAATTTGAACGTGTATTGAATGGCTGAGTTTCTGTAATAAGACATTTGATGAATTTGAACGTGTATTGAATGGCTGAGTTTCTGTAATAAGACATTTGATGAATTTGAACGTGTATTGAATGGCTGAGTTTCTGTAATAAGACATTTGATGAATTTGAACGTGTATTGAATGGTTGAGTTTCTGTAATAAGACATTTGATGAATTTGTACGTGTATTGAATGGTTGAGTTTCTGTAATAAGACATTTGATGAATTTGAACGTGTATTGAATGGCTGAGTTTCTGTAATAAGACATTTGATGAATTTGAACGTGTATTGAATGGCTGAGTTTCTGTAATAAGACATTTGATGAATTTGAACGTGTATTGAATGGCTGAGTTTCTGTAATAAGACATTTGATGAATTTGAACGTGTATTGAATGGTTGAGTTTCTGTAATAAGACATTTGATGAATTTGCACGTGTATTGAATGGCTGAGTTTCTGTAATAAGACATTTGATGAATTTGAACGTGTATTGAATGGCTGAGTTTCTGTAATAAGACATTTGATGAATTTGTACGTGTATTCAATGCCTGAGTGTCTGTAATAAGGCAAAAGAAAAAACGAAAGAGTAAGAGGCTCTTTAAAAACAAATCGATAGAGAAGGATAATGTTATTACGACAGCAGTTTACCATTAAGATGTTATTTATGGTATTTTGCATATAACTGTATTCGTCAATCCACTTCTATGCAAATTTTTTATAATTACTGTTTTCATTACATACAAATGATTCTATACACATCCTTCTAAGGCCATCCTTCTAGTTATTGGCTCAATAGGCATTTGTATGCAAAGAAGAATCAAATACTGAATAAAAATATAATTTAATTGAATTGTGCTCCAACTTGTCAGATTTAGATCAACAGATCTGGCGTCACCAGATTTGGTAGTATGACATCTCTTTTGCATCATGTCGTCCTACAACAAATTTGCCCGTTTGGGAGGTACTTAAGCTATTGTATTTGGAGTAAATCCATTACGTGACATACATAGATACTTACAAAAACCTCGGATATAATTTTCACGATTTCGAATGAAAAATTAGGGTAAAATGACCATTTTTCTCGTTGATGATGGACAATAGTATGATTAAACAAATCAGCTACTTACCTCCATCGCCCTTTCGATTTCCTTTTCAGTAGATATGTGTTTCTCTGATGCTGTAGAGTAGAGTTTGATGGTATCCTTTGGAATGTCACTTCTTTCCATCTGTTCTTTCCAACTTATTGGATAAGAGGGAAAACATGATTTCATTCGGAAACAAATCCTTTTATTGAATATTGAATATCAAAATCTGATGATAGATATTTTAATAACATAACGATTGCCAACAACTGTTTTGGTATATTACCTAATATCGTGTCCCTGGAAGAATTTTATTTCCACTATGAAGTATATATATATATATATATATATATATATATATATATATATATATATATATATATATATATATATATATTAATATGGGAGCCGTAATATGCGGATCCGGGTGTTCGAATCTCCTAAGAACATAAATAAAAGAAACTTTAGTGTCTAGAGACTAGGATTAGACAGTGATCCAGTATTACAAAGTGGATGCCCTGGAATCGCAATGCTCCCCCTCTCACACACCACTCCCCTCCCCCTTTCTCTCTCTCTCTCTCTCTCTCTCTCTCTCTCTCTCTCTCTCTCTCTCTCTCTCTCTCTCTCTGACTACTTGTGAAAATATTTTTAAAACTATTTTGCAATCCAATGTTCATTTTGGATTTTATCTCCAGTAGAAATAGGAATGAAGAAAATAGTTTATTAAAAACTAACCTGCGTAGGTGAGCGACGGGTCCATCATCACAAAGTCCCTCATTCTTGACAAGGTTACTGATTTTCGCGTCTTCTATTGGCTCCATTAGAGTTCTTGTGATTGCTTTGTACATGGACCCGTGATCAAAATCTGCAGGTAGAAAAGAGTGGACACTTCTATAGCATTCCTGCAAAAAGCTGAATATTTTATTGAAATTATGTTCTCACAATCTTTATCAACGCAAAAAGTTTCACATTTGGTTAGCAGAAATATAAAGTTTTCTGCTTCAACGATGCATAAGTTAACATGTTTACCTCACAATTAACGGGAAAATAAAATACACTGGGGTCTAATTTGTCTTGAATTGATAAAATTATTTTTAGTATGTATGTATGTATGTATGTATGTATGTATGTATGTATGTATGTATGTATGTATGTACATTAAGGGTTTAACGACACATCATCACAAGTCAGGCTATACAATATCAAGTAAAGTTTACGCAGTAAAAGGGTAAAGGTAAAAACGTTCTCTAATTGTTAATAAAAAGAACCCTTCGAAATGAGAGAAAGAAACAAATGCTCCTCTAAGAATAAAGATAAACGGTTAGGATGGTGTAATTTCTTTTTAAAGAAAGATATAAAAGATGAAAGGAAGAAAGGTAAAATCATTAAAAGGGTTCATATTTCTTATATACACCGCATTCTGTAAGATATTTCAAGAGCTTTTTATCATCAAAATGCTTCTTGACCGAATTGATTTTGTCTCACGATGTGGAAGTCTATCCACATGACAAGAGTGTTTTCCGCTGTCAGTGGACACTTGCAAGGTACACAGTCTGGTCTAGGTTCACCGTCAGGAGGTTAATTTTTAAAATGAAACATTTGAGGTAAATTTTGCTGACTTAGTAGAAGCAGAATACCAACAATTATTTAATGAGAAAAATATACACCATCCATGATCTCAATCCAAGGAATATATATTTTCTCAGTAATTGCTATAATTCATTCACCTTAAAAAAGTATATGCTGGGACTTTAAAGTAGCTACAATTAGTCTTATTTTCACAATCACAAAAGGTAGTTTTGACCAAAACGCCGACAATTATGGACAACAAAAAAGTCTCCTTAATTACCTCCATTTCCAGAGGATGAGATATCTGCCAGTTTCTTTGTCCAATCACAAGCGTAATCCTGTAGGGCATGCGCCGTCCTGTCCTCAGATTGGAAACGTTCTTCCATCATTTTAGCCAGCATAGACACGGACCTAAAAGGAAACAAAACCAGGAGTACCTTCGTATTATCTATGTTTGCTTTCGCAATACACATTTCCAAAACATTTTCTAACCTGTACACCAAAACCTGTATGCTCTTTAGGTGATCGTACGAGATCCTCTTATTGCAGAGCAAACCATTATCCATAATTTTAAATACAGGCAATACCTCTGTTTCCGGAGATGCAAATATTGGCATTACTTGGATCTTACAAGTCACCCTGTGTTCAAGTTTTAAGATAATTGATCGCGGAATTTCTCAATTTATTTTTGGTTCTTAAAAATAGAGCACTCAACTCTAAAGATTCAATTCATCAGCGAAGTGACAACAAATACAGGGAAAAAACTTCCGTGTTAATCGTCCATTTCAATAAAGAAGCGAATCTGTAGAGCGGCTTCTGATTAGCTCTAAGTCAGTGATGACGTATTGATAATATTATGGATGTGATACAGCCTTAAATTCTCTTTGACTAATTTTCATCGTGATAAATCAGGTAGACTAATGGAGACCAAAAAAAACCCCACCACAGCTACCGCTATAATTGAAGATTCAAACTCAATGAGTGATACATATATATATATATATATATATATATATATATATATATATATATATATATATATATATATATGTGTGTGTGTGTCTGTGCGTGCGTTTTAACTCATCAAAACTATTCAGATAATGGAGCGGAGACAAGCTACCAACGTAAAACCAACCTAAATCTATCAGCTAATCGAAGTGAAGCTTTCTGACGAGATATGATCCATCAATATTCCAGAGTTACTAGCCATGTTTGCGATAGAAACTTTCATATTCAAGTACAGAAATAGCATGCGTGTCCGTAACATGAATAGCGTGAAGACTATGAGAACGGGACGTCATGACAAAATAATTCAGATCACTCGAGTAGTGTATAGATCAAGAGAATCGGGGAACACTGAAATTAAAACTTGAGTGAATGAATGAAAGCAGCTGTGCCCCGAAAGGTGATGTCTTGTCGAGGAGCAAAGGTGGATAGTTCACTTATTTTAAATTTATCAAATTAATAACACACAAAACTATTTCAGTGCTAACTATTCAACTTTATTAGAATATTTACCAGTTACTTTATTTTTTTATTTTTAGGGAGAGTTGGTTTCATACAATGCTAATAACCATTACAAGCAAGTACAGATAGTTACAACTAACAGGTTGAAAACCCACATAAAAGATGACGAGAAAACAATGATAGACTTTCTTGGTATGCCTGCCACATGTAATTTTCATGTAAAATAGCATAGATGGAAGAGACATCCCTACGAGGTCCTAGTGACTTACGTTTAACTTTTAGCATTGACATAAAAAACAAAAGAAGCAGCTACAAGCCTTTTCAAAGTCCAACGAAGTCAATAGCCGATACAATAACATAGTTAGTACGTACTTAAACGTCAACATTAACTATACCACAGATTTATGTGATCCTGTTAAAGGAAATGATGCAGCGACTAGTCTGTTTTTTTTTAAAGAGGTGTTATTGAACAATTACGTAAGAATTTGCATGAGAAGAAAATAAAAATATCAAGACATGGATAGAACAAGTTGACAATACATTAACAGTTATTAACCAAAGTGGTATAGAGAGAGCTCATACAATCGCATAGCTACAAACACAGATTGATGAGAACATAAATAAATGTAGATTCAAATGACCTATTTAAACAACGATTCAATAAAGTGTCCAATGCTATTCAAACATTACAAACAGTAAGAGCAAGAACCAGTGAGATACCTAACATCCAACAATAGTTACCACTTATCGAGCAGAGGATAAGGAGTGATATAGATGCTTTTAGAATGAGAAGGAGATGATAAAGAAATCACTAGAAGACTATGGCACTTTAGAAGCACAGTTGGAGCAGTTAGTTACAAAGATCTGAAAAATAAAACCAAACAAAATGATCAAAATAGTAACATTTGAATGAATTACTTTTTGAGCACAAAAATTACAGACATGAACAACAAAACAGCTAATAAGAATGTACTGACAGCGTTGCAAAAGAAAACTGATTTCACTGAAATATCCCAAACGACAGAGGAGGTCAAAACAAAATAAATGCATATGAAAACATGATAAAAAGCTATGAAGAAAACTTACAATGTATCTATTAATGACTTGAGAGATTAGATCAATCTTTTCCAACAAGGTATATGGTTATGTCAAAGAATCTATAACAGATACAGCAGACAATATTGACTGAGAAGTGATTATTAAAATCGGCGTAGTGGAAGATAGTATTGATGAATTAGCTACGATCGATACTCAGAACATTATCAGACTGTGTAACTTTTATATACAACAAAGTAACATATGCAAAAACATATCCTTTATTGAGCTTTTCAGCACAATAAATGGCAGTAGGAATACGTACTGGAGAAGCGGTCTAGCATTTACAGGAAGCAACTATCTGTACACATTATTTGAACCTCGTGGAGCTGACAAAGAAAGAACTTAGCACAACTTTGTGCACAAATTACAGAAAAGAATTGAATTCAATGAAAACAAATCAAAGACACTGGATTACTTGACTGAAAGATTGAAAGATCAAGGCTTGATGACACTGACTTGAAACAATCTGGATACTGATGAATTTGTGCAATTTAAATTTAAGGTGAAACTTTAAAAAAAACCATAACTTAATAATTTCTACCAACATTCTGCTGATCATGTAAAATACAAGTACATATTCATTCTGCTTCTGATGGGTGTTAGTGTGTTTATTGCTGAGTAGATTTTGTACCTACTCGTGATTTTTCAGCAAACGAAATGGCAACGTACAGTGCATGCATAACTTCTCTCAAGCAGGACAAGATACCACAAGAAGTTAAATACCTCAATCCAACAAATCAATTTTTCATATACACACCGAGCAACATAAAACGTGAACGAACTTTATAGATGACGATTCGAAAAGTAAGCCGAACTATAGTGATGGTCACGTTTATTTTCAATGTGTCATATGATATGAAGGTAAAAGAAGAACTATCCATCCAATGGTAAACAGTGTCGGTAGAATGCTTATGAAAAATATCAACATTTATTATGGAGACGATGATTGTTCAGGTTAAATGACTACACGATTTTCATGATATACTAAGATTTGTGGTTACCTGATTTTCTTAAGACAAATAGGACTATGAATGGTAAATTGAGAAAGCTGAGATCAGGGCCATGCAATGCATGAATATACTGTTGCTAAGCCTATACAGTGTGGGGTGATTGGTACAAAACTTAGAAAACAATTAGACCTTCAGTTACTAACAGATACTTGTCCACTTTATCCTAGAAATACTCCAAAGAATTTCAGATTCAACATAACACTTACATAAGCCTCTGAAGAAGATCGTAACCAAGAGAACTAACTGGAACACATTTCTTTAAAGTAAAATACCATCGTCACTATGGAAATAATTAGTGACAGAGCAGCAAATGCAACTTTAACAAACCCCGCACTTCATTCTCCTAGAATGAGCTTAAAAGGTGTTTGGGAATGTGCAGAGAATCGGAGAAAATAATCCAGAAATAGAATCTGCAAAGAAGCGGATAAAGTAATCAAGAAACGTTTTACAACTCAGCAATCTAAAATATTACTTTTAGCACAATAAATAAAGCTTTAGTTTAAGTGAGCCTCATAACATGACCGTTTGCGGACTGACTAAATGTGGCAAAAACTATTTGCACGGAATCTGGTAGAGAGTGAACACAAGAACGTTTCTTTATTCTCTCTCCATTTGTTCTGATTAGCAAGTCTTACAATAGAAAGTGGCTATTGAAAGACGTAAGTGTGACCCTGATAAATAAGAGAAATGGTTGGAGCTACTAGTCGATCTCAGTCTAGGAACCACTTTTATGATTTATGACTGGCAATCTTCACAATATAATGGTAAAAACTGTGTTTGAACAGAACCCTGTTATACGGGTCGAAATGTAAGTTGAAATCGAATCAGAACAACAACAACAACAAAATTTAAAAGACTTCTTTTCAATATAAGGTCGGGTTACAGTACTGATTGTGATTTTTGTGATTTTTTAATACAGGATAGCGGCCAGTATATTTGGTGTAGGATGAGCCAGGGAAGAACCACCGACCCACGGAAAGCTACTGGCAAGTTTTCTCACATACACACATTCGTCGAGTCAAGACTCGAACTCGTGCAGACAGAGGTGACATGTGAGTGATCTGTAAAGGCGAGCATCTTAGACCACTCGGCCACCCGGGACCCCTTACAGTACTGAGCAAGTCTTCGTATATGTGCATTGACAAAGAATAGGAGTTTACTTCGCCTGCATTTTATCAACTGGACTGTCCGGAAAACATTCTAAACCCACTGTTGTGTATAAAACCGAACGGACTATTGATGAGATGACAAATTATTGGGGTTTGTGTAGGGGGGGGGGGGGGCCGGGATAAAATCGAGAACAGACTTCGTCGATAATCTGTAAATATTTTATTTATTTTTCATTGATTATACAAGAATAACAACCAGTCATGGTTTGCTTAATTCAGATGTTTGCTAAAGCATGTATAACCTATGCTTCCACTCTTCACAAACGTGAATTGAAATAAAAAATATATCGACATTTGACCAATGGAATTATATGTTTTCTTTTAAAAGAATATCATAAAAATGCTTAGTTTGACTTGCATTGGTTTAGTAAATTTAAGTATTCAAACTGTACCAAATGATGCGAGTATTTTGCTTGGATGGCTCGACAGGATTCGAATGCGAAACTGTGCGCTAAGAATATATGCCCAGTTTTAGAAAGCAAAAGGTGCAACACATCTTTAAGGTGAAACTAGTGAAAGGTACTCAAAGCAATGTAGGTGTCGGAAAATTGCTGTCAGAAGGAGACGGGAAAAATTACCGAATTTAGGATTCTTATTTGTAATCGTTTATAAGCTGGATTTAAAATGAATGTGGAATTCTGGCTTACAATACGACAAACCATCTTCAAAACTGATGGTCAATTTATTTTTTATCACGTGAGACAAGAATTATTACAACTTTTTAGAACCCACTACGAGCTTCTGGATGTAGAATAGACCTGATGCAGCCTCATGCATGTCGTAAGAAACGACTAATGAAGGCAGGAGTCACGGTAACTCAGTGGTTAGTGTGCCAGACTCGCGACTGAAAGAACCCGGGTTCGAATCCTACAATCGGATCAGCCTGGGTCAGCTCCCATGGTGTGACCTCGGGCCAGGCACTTTTCTCCGATTGCCTCGACACTAAATAATCTTCTTGTGTCTCTGTACCGTATAAAAACAAACACCAAACACCCATTATTTGGAAGACTTCAGCGCAAAAGTGCAGCTGAAGCAGCCGACATGCGTGCGAGGAATCGAAATTTTGAGAAAACAGTGGAGTGCAACTTAAGGGCTTCGCCTTCATATTCAAACTCTTTCTTTGAGTTCAGCAAAACGTTGAACTTGTCAAACTGTGTACTATCCATATTGTTTCCTGACAATGTTAGGTTTATGATTCGTGCTAATATCACGCAGTCAATACATTGTGTTTACAAAGAGCGGTTAGGAAATGAATCTATTAGGATGAGTGTGACCTATTGTATTTTTAATCTGTCTCTAGCTCCAATAGACGAAACATCGGTCTAATGGGCATATGATCAAACACAACTATAGGTCTTTAAGACGCATTTTAGTATCATAAATTCGCTGTGAAAACGCTGATTGTAATACACACCAGCGGGGTAAGGGTTATGACGACGTGACGTCATGATGTGATGATAGAGGTCACGTGACTCTCCATGTTGTTACAAGAATAACATTGGAACTTTATAAAAATACCAAGAGAGGATGCGTGTAAAATCGAATGAGACAGAATTGTTACAGTGTATTAGATTCAGGGAATCAATCAAAATTAAAGATTTTTCACCTCTTTCGTGTTTAAAATTTATAAAAGTGTGACTCTTCTAGACTTAAGAAATTTGATTTATCATATTTAAGTCAAACCTAGATTTCAGTCAGTCAAATAGCTGGAATTTAGAGTAAGTTTAATTCCTGACCTTTAGCTCTGTTGGTGAAATGCAGACTGCATTCATTCAGGTCTGAATTAAAATTGACCAATCAAATATCTTAAGTACAGACTTCAATTTAAGGCATGTTTATGAAACTAAGGTATGATCTTCTATGAACCAGAAATTAATTTATGGTCCCTTACTACCAAGGACAACGATGCCACGCTATTATTTTCTTCTCTAAGGTAATTTGAATTTCCAAGAACCTGAGGAAATGAACGCTATCATGTGAAAGCCTGACGCTCTCATATGAACATACTGACTAATTCGACTCAGTGGTATAACTAACCTGATTCCCTGAGAAAAACGAAGTCCTGACATCTGCAGAACATATGGTCCTTCGACATATTTATCTAAGGCCTCAATTCCAGAGTTACTCGCCATATTTCTGAATAAAACAACTGTACGCGAATATCATAAAGTCGCTGTTGAAAACACTGCGTGTAATACACACCAGCGAGGTAAGGGCTATGACGACGTGACGTCATGACGTGATAATGGAAGCACGTGACTTTAGATAGCCGTCATACTGTTGCAAGAATAACATCGGTACTTTGGGAAAGTACCAAGAGAGGACAAGAGTAAAATCGGAGAAAACAGAGTTGTTTCTGTGTTTACCATTCATGGAATCAATCAAAATTAAAGATTTTTCACCTCTTTCACACTTAAAATTTATAAAAGTGTTATTTTCCTGTTTTTTATCTCTCTGTTTTACTTTTGAGACCTGTGAAACCTTGTGAGGTAAGAATATTCTTCCATTTTAAATCAACAATTTTATCGCCTAAGAATTTCCACGAGCCCCTAAGCCGATTCATTTACCATAAGGAATAAAAAATCAGAGCCAGGTTGACAATTTTCATATTAGCAAGTTGTAGAAACAAAATGAAAGAAATATGTGTTTATATAGGTGAAGAAATGTATCTTCTTTGGAACATATGAAGCCATGTTTTCCTAGCAAGTTCTAGAAACAAAATGAAAGAAATATGTGTTTATACAGGTGAAGAAATGTATCTTCTTTTTAGCACATGAAGTCATGTTTTCCTGGTTGTAAGCATTTAATGAATAAGCCATACCCATCAAGTGCCGATTTTGTAAGATGAAAGGGCCGTCGATAGGGGCTGGCGACACGGGCGACCGCCCTGGGCGCCAAGGCCGGGTGGGCCCCATTTTGCGGAGCATGTTCTTTAACAAAAAAAAAAAAATTGGCACCTGTTGGCGTGACGCTGCTACTCGGTCCGGGTTCAGTATTTTAGCAATTGCCCGAAAACTGGTTCAGGGGGCATTCTGTGCGAAGCACTTATCGTACTCTCTGGTGACAACGCGCAGGTCAGGCGGGCAAGCGACGTGATAATGGCGTGTGCTTGTTTAGTTATTATCTTGTGTTGGATCTTGGACGTGTGACTAGTAATAAATAACGTGTGACTAGTAATAAATAACGTGTGACTAGTAATAAATAACGTGTGACTAGTAATAAATAACGTGTGACTGGTAATAAATAACGTGTGACTAGTAATGAATAACGTGTGACTGGTAATAAATAACGTGTGACTAGTAATAAATAACCATCTCTTAGCGCCCGACAAGAAACTGCTACCTCTTCCTTCACCGACTCCACAAGTGCGATGATGTCTTAGTGTATCTCACAGGGCGCGCAGTTGGCTTAGTAGAACCAGTGAAGGTTCATGCGGCTGTCACTATTGTTCCAGATCTCGTCCCTTGCCGGCGTAGACTCCAATACAACAAATCCTAGTAAGTACTTCTTTCGTTATTATTGTTTAAGGTGCATTGATTGAGTGTGAGAACTTATATTGAAATAGAAAAAGAGAATACGTTGTTTTTTAAATTGAACATCTTATGTTATATGTTTGAGTATGGTCTTTTCTCTGTTAAAAGTAGATATTTCTTTATTGACTTTATTAAAATATTTCCATTTCAAAGATATTTTTTTTTGTCGGAAGAGAAATTATTAGTTTTTTAATCTGTTTGATAATTGGAAGTTAAGAAATTGATGACATTAATAGAAAGGAATTATTTTTGAAGTTTTATTACTAGAGTATTAAAGATTTAATTGCATTAAATTGGTAACAAATAATGAAATCAATTTTGAGAGGTGTGATTTAAAGTTTTCTTTAATAATTTGAGTTTTTCACCTTACTTTTGCCTAAGAGAGCCTGGGTTGTTAGATTTTTGGGCAATTTAATTTAAAAATCTCGGCCATCACAAAAAAATAGGTAAATAAGAATAAAATAGAAATTATTACGCTAAATTATTTAAGAAATTGGATTAAATCAGTATAAGTTAAAACTTTAATTTAAATTGAAATTATTTTAATATAATTTTTGTCAAGTAGCCTAAACAACTGTTACTCAGTTTATTCGAATTAAATGTTTGCATCGTTCGGACTTTTTCTCTTTCTGTAAAATATTTTCCGAATTTCAGGTACGAACTACTAGACAAGAGTGCCACCTAAAAAGCTATTTGCGGCGCAAAATAGAAAGCGTAAGGCTGAGCGTGACGAAATGTTGCAGAAAGGAGCAACCTTTCTAAGGAAATATTTTCGCCTTGGGGAACAATAATTTAGTAGCAGCAGCAGTACCAGCACTTCCGACTGTCCTAAGCCTAGCGCTGCAGCAATAAAAGAAAACGTTGACGATTTGCTCGCGGAATCTACTAATTCATCATCTTCTACAGTTAGTGTAGACCAAGGCAATGCATTTCACGGACAACTTAACGCCCGTTCTCTTGATGGTGAAGAGGAGGGTTTGTGTGGAAATAGAGCTGAATCTGTCGCACCTTTAAATGTAAATAAGGAGGCCGCGAAAGACAACAAGCCCCATGCATCAGATCCTGCCTTGTGGCCCGCAGTCACACATTCTGTGCTGAAAGATTATTTTATTTTAAAAGGGCCTGGTAAAATCGATGCTCTTTCCTATGAACGATGAGAAGCGCCGATTTTCGACCATCCTTTTAGAAAGACAACTCGACAACGGTGAGAAGTTAAATCAGGCGTTGGCTTGTTTATTCTGCGTCTGCTGACAAGGTGTTTTGTTTTTATTGTAAACTTTTTGACAAGAATTCTAAATCGCTATTGGACTATTTCAAGCAACATGAAAGATCACCAGGTCAGTTTAAGGCTTATCCTAAATGGTTGGAAGCTGAGAGAAGGCTCAAGCTTGACAAATGTATTGATACTCAACACCAGCGAATTATTGCGTTGGAGACGGAACATTGGAAAATTGTTTTTGGGCGTCTTATTGCTATTACTCTTTTTCTGTCTGAGAGAAACTTTGGCTTTTCTTCAAATTTCTTCACAGAACACAATAGGAATTTTCTTGGTTTGGTCCAGCTCCTGGGCCGGTTTGACGATGTCATGCGTGAGCACGTACGTTGTGCTGTTGCACCCGAAAAAGCAGCCATTCTGCCCATTACACTAGCCCGGAATCTCAGAATGAGTTAATAACCTTATGGGCAAAAAAGTCCTTGAAGACATGTTGATGCGGCTGAACAAAGCCAAATATTATGCCATAATACTTGACTGTACACCCGACATAAGTCATAATGAACAAATGTCATTTACTGTGAGATTTGTGGATGACGATGTTGGTGTAATCTGTTTTTTTCCGGGGGGGGGGGGGCGCCTAAGACGACGCTCGCCCGGGTCGCCGTTTCGTCCAGCGACGGCCCTGCTCAGTAACCCCTAGATCTCACAAAACCGGTGTTTATCTGGAACAGGTGACACTTAATGAGTATCGAGTATCATATAAAATCATATAAAATCGTTATGAATTATGTTTATATATATATATATATATATATATATAGAGAGAGAGAGAGAGAGAGAGAGAGAGAGAGAGAGAGAGAGAGATTAACGATTTTTCTTACCATAGCCGAACGAAATTAAGCTGTATTGGTTATCTAGATCTATACTCCTCGCAACTGCACATCATTTTCCCTACAGGACCTCCAGCGCTTTTAATCATAGTAGCCAATCAGAATTGTTCAAGTTAGCGCGTGCTTTCAAATGTAATAAACAATTGCTGTCGATTCGAGATTAAAATCAGTCACTGTATGTTAATTTAATTTCGTTGTAAATCATCTCAGTTACATATATGGAAAAAGTGGCTAAAAGGAGCTTAAACAGAAAATGTGTCAAACAAATTTAGAAACGAGACAAACTGTGGCTTCAATTTTCCATGATTAGCTTCAACGTTGAAAAGGAATCATGATAACTGAATTCCGTCAATATTTTTCTGTGGCTAAATGAGGCCTCCGTTCCACTACACAGCTCAAATTTTCTTCCCCAAAACTGAGGTGATTTGAATGGCTTCCTTATATTGCTTTTTTAAGCAGGCATCAAGGATTAAAAAAATATAAAGCCATAATATCATGGAGTCTAATGAAAAAAGTCTTGTTTTATTTCTGAGGAAAAATTTTGGATTTTCTCAAAGGTGAAGGATTCCTTAAGTTGTATTTCAAGGATAAAATGATTCAAAGGTGTACAATCGGAAAACAATTAAAGATTTTCAACCATTGCATTATATCTATCTTTCTCAAAAATCCAAATATTTTCACAAATATCAGAAGCGAGATAATGGAAAATCTCAATATGGTGAAAAGTTTTGAGAAATACAGTGAAAATGAGGCCAGGTCATCGCTTATGAAATCATTAGAGTGTTATTGATCTAATGATCTGGACAAAACAGCAACTGTCCCTAAAAATGTCCGGGAATACTTGCAACAAAAGCACAACGTTTTATTTTGCAGAGAATCAGATTCCCTATAAGAATTGCAAGATGATCTTTAGGAGATTTCCTATGAAATATGAAAGAAAAAGTATCCGAACAAGCATAAGAATTTGAGGACATTGATCCTTGCGATAAAAAAAGATCCCTGAAACACATGTGTGGCTCTTTTTTTTATTATTTACCTTTGAAGTCCAGGAAGTGAAAATGACCAAGCGGAGCTAGCAGTTTTTTGGGAGGTGCACATCTTAAGTAAGACCAAGCTGTATACTCTATAACCCACATTTCAGCCATCAATCATACACCAAACTAAAGGGAATTCAGAATTCTTTTAACAATACCTAAGATATACAAGGTCTTTTTTAAAAAGCCAGGACAGCCAGTGAGGAAAACCTGGGTAATTCTTTTTCTTTAAAAATCTAACCCTATGCAAAGTACGAAACTGGAGAGCGCCACCTAAATGACCACAATATCACAACTACAACTTCACATTTGCATGGCTTTTCTTCACATTTGCATGGCTTTTCCCTGTTAGCATTGCCGTGGCATGAAGCATACATAACACAATTCCAACACCCAATGCAGGGAAATACTCAAACTGCATCAATAGAATCTTGTCTCTATTTATTTTTAGGTACAGATAGGATAAGCTCTAAATATAATTCTTTACTAACATTTCACTTTTCATTATTAACCAATGATGGACCACCAAACCCGTATATTCTCTATTGTATCTGAACCCATTTCTAGACTGATTCACAGTTGTTCTTACGAAACCAGTTCATGTCACTGCCAAGTCTCTTAACAACTCTAAGTATGACGTCTGTTCCTAGAAATTGGCTAATTACTCGGGCTGGGAAATATTTTCCCAACACCGACTTCCCATAATCAAACAACTAATCACTAAAATCTAACGAACCTATAAATGGAGACGTAAATACAAATGAAACATACCCAAATTTATTACAGTATTCTAAATGTGGTAATGAAAATGGCTCTCAAATTTGCACTTTAAGTTTACTTGTATCTTCAGAACTTTTCTCTGCGCAGAGTATAGAAATATTTGTCCTTAAGGTTTTCAAATAGATTTAATTTTCTATTCACCTACTCTATGACACAAGAAACGTTTCCATGCAATCTATCAATAACTCCATATATGGCAAATCGTAGAGCTAAAATCTGATCTTTCAACGTCGACGCACTCTTTGACCAAATAAAATGACACGAGATCAAGAGTGATAAATAATCTTCAATAATTTTACAATTAACAACATTTTGTGATCAAGGTCACCGAAGGCGGAAACGAGAGCATTTAACAATATTTGCATTCGATACGCCACTCAAACAATTTACTTCCTTCGAAATAACAGAGTTATAAATCAGCCTCTCTCTCTCTCTCTCTCTCTCTCTCTCTCTCTCTCTCTCTCTCTCTCTCTCTGCCAAATACTTGTCTTAATAAGCACTCAGGTGATTGAAAGAATTAGTGATGGATTGTTAATCAATGTTCTGTCTGGCTGTGCACGTGCGACTTGTTGTGTCTCTATTTATGCATGGCTGATGGACTGTTCATTGTCATACCTACCATTCGCAGTAGCGCCAAGGGGCACAGATACAATTTTGATGACGAAGACTGACGTCACTAAGTGCTATCAAAATGTATACCAGAGCATTTGTATATTCAGGTAATGGAACTGGCCGTCAAGACCTGGCCTTTCTCTTCGCTTCGTCAACGCTGCCCCCAAACTCGCCCGATGTAGGCGGACCTAATCTGTATACAAATATGTCTGCTTCAAATAGAAGGACACATTCATCATTAGATAGAAGTTAAAGAAACCAGGAGTTGGACTATCCGCCACCGAAAAGATGAGTCGGACGTAGACTCTCAATTTTAGTCTTGAACACAATTAATTTACGTCATTCGATAATGTGTCATACGTAGCTCGGTCCTTTCACTCATTCGTGAATTGGGTTCTGTTTAGCTCCGGAAGCTCTCGTTCATAATCAATTAGATTTAAAAAAAGGTTGGTAGTTAAATGAACCTATAAACTCCTGTCAGGGAATGTAAATATTGCGTTCCGTTCATCAGCGACAATTCAAAAGACAACGATTACCATTCTCTTCTTAGTAGCAGACACCGAGACCCACTGAAACAGTAAATTCAAAGGACTCTGTTAACACAGAGCATGAAAAGCGTGCACTCCTAATACATTATTAAAATGGGATCGCATTGTGTATTGATACGTTATCCATGCCGATTTGTCAGTTAAATCCGATCTCTTTAATTAAACTCGATTATATTTTATATTCATTGTGAAATGAGTTTGTATATTTTAGTGCGAGAGCTTCAGACTGTCTAATAGCTTTAATATCGCCTTACGACTTGCAGCAAAAGCACAACGTTTTATTTTGCAGAGAATCAGATTCCCTATAAGAATTGCAAGATGATCTTTAGGAGATTTCCTATGAAATATGAAAGAAAAAGTATCCGAACAAGCATAAGAATTTGAGGACATTGATCCTTGCGATAAAAAAAGATCCCTGAAACACATGTGTGACAACGGAATGAAACGTTCTTAAAGGTTGGAACAAGAAATTAAACTTGTTTGCTGATGATGGTGGCCCATATACAAATTGTGAGTCCGAAACAGACTTATAGGTATTAGAATAAAAAGAGTCACATTAAAATAAAATAAAACAAATGAATATGTATTGATTTTTGGTACGTCATCAATTTTAATGAAAAGACTGTGAATGCGGCATTTAAATCGGACAAACCATCAAACGTTCAAGAATACCGTCTGTAAATGTTTGAGCTCTCGAAGACATGTACTTGAATTTTGTCTGAGCCTAGCTATACGTCTCTGTGATATAGGACTAAGATCACTTCTTGTGAACTGAGCAAGGTACCAATCTCGAGAATTCGGAACATTCAGTACCGTGGGTACATGTAATACGCTCAAATCGGGTCATTGACTAGCATATCGACGTGCGTTTTCCTATTTCTATAATTACACAATTTCTTCGTTACATTGATGGGTATCTTTCATTTATAATATGTATATTGTAGACCTGATTGATATGTTTCTTTTCTTCAAATACGCTTCACCCTCATTTCATGTTCAATATGAATGAATTACACGTGTCATTTAAGTCTCGCAACCATTAAAGCATGTTTACGCCTGGAAAGATTTGTAATAAAAATCTCCAATTTGTATCAGCTGCTAGTGACGAAGATGACAGTAACACCGACAATAAGGGAAACAATGCGAGGAAATGGGAAGGTGGTCATTCTTATTTGTCTTGCAAATATTGCTTTGTTTTTTCTCATCATGGTGATATGATGGAGGAGGAGGCGAACGGGATTTATAAGAAGTGCTGGATTACCCATTAGGGAGACTAAGCATGTGCTTAGGGTACCAGCAAAGCAGGGGCACAACAAACTTTTTTTTTTAAAAAAAATAGAAATTACTTGGAGGGAGGGGGATTGAATTACATATGGGGTGGGGGCTCCATGATCTCTAAAGGTCTTTATCCGGCCCTGTTTATAAGTATTGTAACACGCACAGGGGTTCCTCTAGCGAGCGAATCAAACACCTGCGTGAGGTCGGGCTGGAAGTCCCTTGTTTTCCCCTATTTCCAAGGACTTCCCGACAACATTCGTTGTCAACTGGAAGTTCTCGTAACGCGCCCAGTCTATGATAGCTGCAATTTTTCTCTAATCAATCAATAAGGGGGCGCTCTACAGATAATACATTCTTCTGAGAGAGTGACGGGTGTAAGATGAGGTATTTTGCATTTGCAACATGCACAATGGAGAGAATGTTGGCATACCTCTATGTTACTTTCATGTACTGTGGCGGAAATTTCTTTACATATTGTACTTGTGGAAACTGGACATGATCTAAGCACACAGCAGACAAAATGGCCGCTCCAAAGTACTCGAAAAATCAGCCTGAATTAGTCAAAAGTGCACTATTTTCAGCAGTTATTAAAATAGGGAAACGAATTTTGCCAGAGCAGACAATACCAGCCTCTGAAAGTACTATGAATGAATTAAAAAATATCCAAAAAGTAAAAATAGTTATCGGCTCTTTTTTTTATTATTTACCTTTGAAGTCCAGGAAGTGAAAATGACCAAGCGGAGCTAGCAGTTTTTTGGGAGGTGCACATCTTAAGTAAGACCAAGCTGTATACTCTATAACCCACATTTCAGCCATCAATCATACAACAAACTAAAGGGAATTCAGAATTCTTTTAACAATACCTAAGATATACAAGGTCTTTTTTAAAAAGCCAGGACAGCCAGTGAGGAAAACCTGGGTAATTCTTTTTCTTTAAAAATCTAACCCTATGCAAAGTACGAAACTGGAGAGCGCCACCTAAATGACCACAATATCACAACTACAACTTCACATTTGCATGGCTTTTCTTCACATTTGCATGGCTTTTCCCTGTTAGCATTGCCGTGGCATGAAGCATACATAACACAATTCCAACACCCAATGCAGGGAAATACTCAAACTGCATCAATAGAATCTTGTCTCTATTTATTTTTAGGTACAGATAGGATAAGCTCTAAATATAATTCTTTACTAACATTTCACTTTTCATTATTAACCAATGATGGACCACCAAACCCGTATATTCTCTATTGTATCTGAACCCATTTCTAGACTGATTCACAGTTGTTCTTACGAAACCAGTTCATGTCACTGCCAAGTCTCTTAACAACTCTAAGTATGACGTCTGTTCCTAGAAATTGGCTAATTACTCGGGCTGGGAAATATTTTCCCAACACCGACTTCCCATAATCAAACAACTAATCACTAAAATCTAACGAACCTATAAATGGAGACGTAAATACAAATGAAACATACCCAAATTTATTACAGTATTCTAAATGTGGTAATGAAAATGGCTCTCAAATTTGCACTTTAAGTTTACTTGTATCTTCAGAACTTTTCTCTGCGCAGAGTATAGAAATATTTGTCCTTAAGGTTTTCAAATAGATTTAATTTTCTATTCACCTACTCTATGACACAAGAAACGTTTCCATGCAATCTATCAATAACTCCATATATGGCAAATCGTAGAGCTAAAATCTGATCTTTCAACGTCGACGCACTCTTTGACCAAATAAAATGACACGAGATCAAGAGTGATAAATAATCTTCAATAATTTTACAATTAACAACATTTTGTGATCAAGGTCACCGAAGGCGGAAACGAGAGCATTTAACAATATTTGCATTCGATACGCCACTCAAACAATTTACTTCCTTCGAAATAACAGAGTTATAAATCAGCCTCTCTCTCTCTCTCTCTCTCTCTCTCTCTCTCTCTCTCTCTCTCTCTCTCTCTGCCAAATACTTGTCTTAATAAGCACTCAGGTGATTGAAAGAATTAGTGATGGATTGTTAATCAATGTTCTGTCTGGCTGTGCACGTGCGACTTGTTGTGTCTCTATTTATGCATGGCTGATGGACTGTTCATTGTCATACCTACCATTCGCAGTAGCGCCAAGGGGCACAGATACAATTTTGATGACGAAGACTGACGTCACTAAGTGCTATCAAAATGTATACCAGAGCATTTGTATATTCAGGTAATGGAACTGGCCGTCAAGACCTGGCCTTTCTCTTCGCTTCGTCAACGCTGCCCCCAAACTCGCCCGATGTAGGCGGACCTAATTATATCCGTATACAAATATGTCTGCTTCAAATAGAAGGACACATTCATCATTAGATAGAAGTTAAAGAAACCAGGAATTGGACTATCCGCCACCGAAAAGATGAGTCGGACGTAGACTCTCAATTTTAGTCTTGAACACAATTAATTTACGTCATTCGATAATGTGTCATACGTAGCTCGGTCCTTTCACTCATTCGTGAATTGGGTTCTGTTTAGCTCCGGAAGCTCTCGTTCATAATCAATTAGATTTAAAAAAAGGTTGGTAGTTAAATGAACCTATAAACTCCTGTCAGGGAATGTAAATATTGCGTTCCGTTCATCAGCGACAATTCAAAAGACAACGATTACCATTCTCTTCTTAGTAGCAGACACCGAGACCCACTGAAACAGTAAATTCAAAGGACTCTGTTAACACAGAGCATGAAAAGCGTGCACTCCTAATACATTATTAAAATGGGATCGCATTGTGTATTGATACGTTATCCATGCCGATTTGTCAGTTAAATCCGATCTCTTTAATTAAACTCGATTATATTTTATATTCATTGTGAAATGAGTTTGTATATTTTAGTGCGAGAGCTTCAGACTGTCTAATAGCTTTAATATCGCCTTACGACTTGCAGCAAAAGCACAACGTTTTATTTTGCAGAGAATCAGATTCCCTATAAGAATTGCAAGATGATCTTTAGGAGATTTCCTATGAAATATGAAAGAAAAAGTATCCGAACAAGCATAAGAATTTGAGGACATTGATCCTTGCGATAAAAAAAGATCCCTGAAACACATGTGTGACAACGGAATGAAACGTTCTTAAAGGTTGGAACAAGAAATTAAACTTGTTTGCTGATGATGGTGGCCCATATACAAATTGTGAGTCCGAAACAGACTTATAGGTATTAGAATAAAAAGAGTCACATTAAAATAAAATAAAACAAATGAATATGTATTGATTTTTGGTACGTCATCAATTTTAATGAAAAGACTGTGAATGCGGCATTTAAATCGGACAAACCATCAAACGTTCAAGAATACCGTCTGTAAATGTTTGAGCTCTCGAAGACATGTACTTGAATTTTGTCTGAGCCTAGCTATACGTCTCTGTGATATAGGACTAAGATCACTTCTTGTGAACTGAGCAAGGTACCAATCTCGAGAATTCGGAACATTCAGTACCGTGCGTACATGTAATACGCTCAAATCGGGTCATTGACTAGTATATCGACGTGCGTTTTCCTATTTCTATAATTACACAATTTCTTCGTTACATTGATGGGTATCTTTCATTTATAATATGTATATTGTAGACCTGATTGATATGTTTCTTTTCTTCAAATACGCTTCACCCTCATTTCATGTTCAATATGAATGAATTACACGTGTCATTTAAGTCTCGCAACCATTAAAGCATGTTTACGCCTGGAAAGATTTGTAATAAAAATCTCCAATTTGTATCAGCTGCTAGTGACGAAGATGACAGTAACACCGACAATAAGGGAAACAATGCGAGGAAATGGGAAGGTGGTCATTCTTATTTGTCTTGCAAATATTGCTTTGTTTTTTCTCATCATGGTGATATGATGGAGGAGGAGGCGAACGGGATTTATAAGAAGTGCTGGATTACCCATTAGGGAGACTAAGCATGTGCTTAGGGTACCAGCAAAGCAGGGGCACAACAAACTTTTTTTTTAAAAAAAATAGAAATTACTTGGAGGGAGGGGGATTGAATTACATATGGGGTGGGGGCTCCATGATCTCTAAAGGTCTTTATCCGGCCCTGTTTATAAGTATTGTAACACGCACAGGGGTTCCTCTAGCGAGCGAATCAAACACCTGCGTGAGGTCGGGCTGGAAGTCCCTTGTTTTCCCCTATTTCCAAGGACTTCCCGACAACATTCGTTGTCAACTGGAAGTTCTCGTAACGCGCCCAGTCTATGATAGCTGCAATTTTTCTCTAATCAATCAATAAGGGGGCGCTCTACAGATAATACATTCTTCTGAGAGAGTGACGGGTGTAAGATGAGGTATTTTGCATTTGCAACATGCACAATGGAGAGAATGTTGGCATACCTCTATGTTACTTTCATGTACTGTGGCGGAAATTTCTTTACATATTGTACTTGTGGAAACTGGACATGATCTAAGCACACAGCAGACAAAATGGCCGCTCCAAAGTACTCGAAAAATCAGCCTGAATTAGTCAAAAGTGCACTATTTTCAGCAGTTATTAAAATAGGGAAACGAATTTTGCCAGAGCAGACAATACCAGCCTCTGAAAGTACTATGAATGAATTAAAAAATATCCAAAAAGTAAAAATAGTTATCGGCTCTTTTTTTTATTATTTACCTTTGAAGTCCAGGAAGTGAAAATGACCAAGCGGAGCTAGCAGTTTTTTGGGAGGTGCACATCTTAAGTAAGACCAAGCTGTATACTCTATAACCCACATTTCAGCCATCAATCATACAACAAACTAAAGGGAATTCAGAATTCTTTTAACAATACCTAAGATATACAAGGTCTTTTTTAAAAAGCCAGGACAGCCAGTGAGGAAAACCTGGGTAATTCTTTTTCTTTAAAAATCTAACCCTATGCAAAGTACGAAACTGGAGAGCGCCACCTAAATGACCACAATATCACAACTACAACTTCACATTTGCATGGCTTTTCTTCACATTTGCATGGCTTTTCCCTGTTAGCATTGCCGTGGCATGAAGCATACATAACACAATTCCAACACCCAATGCAGGGAAATACTCAAACTGCATCAATAGAATCTTGTCTCTATTTATTTTTAGGTACAGATAGGATAAGCTCTAAATATAATTCTTTACTAACATTTCACTTTTCATTATTAACCAATGATGGACCACCAAACCCGTATATTCTCTATTGTATCTGAACCCATTTCTAGACTGATTCACAGTTGTTCTTACGAAACCAGTTCATGTCACTGCCAAGTCTCTTAACAACTCTAAGTATGACGTCTGTTCCTAGAAATTGGCTAATTACTCGGGCTGGGAAATATTTTCCCAACACCGACTTCCCATAATCAAACAACTAATCACTAAAATCTAACGAACCTATAAATGGAGACGTAAATACAAATGAAACATACCCAAATTTATTACAGTATTCTAAATGTGGTAATGAAAATGGCTCTCAAATTTGCACTTTAAGTTTACTTGTATCTTCAGAACTTTTCTCTGCGCAGAGTATAGAAATATTTGTCCTTAAGGTTTTCAAATAGATTTAATTTTCTATTCACCTACTCTATGACACAAGAAACGTTTCCATGCAATCTATCAATAACTCCATATATGGCAAATCGTAGAGCTAAAATCTGATCTTTCAACGTCGACGCACTCTTTGACCAAATAAAATGACACGAGATCAAGAGTGATAAATAATCTTCAATAATTTTACAATTAACAACATTTTGTGATCAAGGTCACCGAAGGCGGAAACGAGAGCATTTAACAATATTTGCATTCGATACGCCACTCAAACAATTTACTTCCTTCGAAATAACAGAGTTATAAATCAGCCTCTCTCTCTCTCTCTCTCTCTCTCTCTCTCTCTCTCTCTCTCTCTCTCTCTGCCAAATACTTGTCTTAATAAGCACTCAGGTGATTGAAAGAATTAGTGATGGATTGTTAATCAATGTTCTGTCTGGCTGTGCACGTGCGACTTGTTGTGTCTCTATTTATGCATGGCTGATGGACTGTTCATTGTCATACCTACCATTCGCAGTAGCGCCAAGGGGCACAGATACAATTTTGATGACGAAGACTGACGTCACTAAGTGCTATCAAAATGTATACCAGAGCATTTGTATATTCAGGTAATGGAACTGGCCGTCAAGACCTGGCCTTTCTCTTCGTCAACGCTGCCCCCAAACTCGCCCGATGTAGGCGGACCTAATTATATCCGTATACAAATATGTCTGCTTCAAATAGAAGGACACATTCATCATTAGATAGAAGTTAAAGAAACCAGGAATTGGACTATCCGCCACCGAAAAGATGAGTCGGACGTAGACTCTCAATTTTAGTCTTGAACACAATTAATTTACGTCATTCGATAATGTGTCATACGTAGCTCGGTCCTTTCACTCATTCGTGAATTGGGTTCTGTTTAGCTCCGGAAGCTCTCGTTCATAATCAATTAGATTTAAAAAAAGGTTGGTAGTTAAATGAACCTATAAACTCCTGTCAGGGAATGTAAATATTGCGTTCCGTTCATCAGCGACAATTCAAAAGACAACGATTACCATTCTCTTCTTAGTAGCAGACACCGAGACCCACTGAAACAGTAAATTCAAAGGACTCTGTTAACACAGAGCATGAAAAGCGTGCACTCCTAATACATTATTAAAATGGGATCGCATTGTGTATTGATACGTTATCCATGCCGATTTGTCAGTTAAATCCGATCTCTTTAATTAAACTCGATTATATTTTATATTCATTGTGAAATGAGTTTGTATATTTTAGTGCGAGAGCTTCAGACTGTCTAATAGCTTTAATATCGCCTTACGACTTGCAGCAAAAGCACAACGTTTTATTTTGCAGAGAATCAGATTCCCTATAAGAATTGCAAGATGATCTTTAGGAGATTTCCTATGAAATATGAAAGAAAAAGTATCCGAACAAGCATAAGAATTTGAGGACATTGATCCTTGCGATAAAAAAAGATCCCTGAAACACATGTGTGACAACGGAATGAAACGTTCTTAAAGGTTGGAACAAGAAATTAAACTTGTTTGCTGATGATGGTGGCCCATATACAAATTGTGAGTCCGAAACAGACTTATAGGTATTAGAATAAAAAGAGTCACATTAAAATAAAATAAAACAAATGAATATGTATTGATTTTTGGTACGTCATCAATTTTAATGAAAAGACTGTGAATGCGGCATTTAAATCGGACAAACCATCAAACGTTCAAGAATACCGTCTGTAAATGTTTGAGCTCTCGAAGACATGTACTTGAATTTTGTCTGAGCCTAGCTATACGTCTCTGTGATATAGGACTAAGATCACTTCTTGTGAACTGAGCAAGGTACCAATCTCGAGAATTCGGAACATTCAGTACCGTGCGTACATGTAATACGCTCAAATCGGGTCATTGACTAGTATATCGACGTGCGTTTTCCTATTTCTATAATTACACAATTTCTTCGTTACATTGATGGGTATCTTTCATTTATAATATGTATATTGTAGACCTGATTGATATGTTTCTTTTCTTCAAATACGCTTCACCCTCATTTCATGTTCAATATGAATGAATTACACGTGTCATTTAAGTCTCGCAACCATTAAAGCATGTTTACGCCTGGAAAGATTTGTAATAAAAATCTCCAATTTGTATCAGCTGCTAGTGACGAAGATGACAGTAACACCGACAATAAGGGAAACAATGCGAGGAAATGGGAAGGTGGTCATTCTTATTTGTCTTGCAAATATTGCTTTGTTTTTTCTCATCATGGTGATATGATGGAGGAGGAGGCGAACGGGATTTATAAGAAGTGCTGGATTACCCATTAGGGAGACTAAGCATGTGCTTAGGGTACCAGCAAAGCAGGGGCACAACAAACTTTTTTTAAAACAAAAAATAGAAATTACTTGGAGGGAGGGGGATTGAATTACATATGGGGTTGGGGCTCCATGATCTCTAAAGGTCTTTATCCGGCCCTGTTTATAAGTATTGTAACACGCACAGGGGTTCCTCTAGCGAGCGAATCAAACACATGCGTGAGGTCGGGCTGGAAGTCCCTTGTTTTCCCCTATTTCCAAGGACTTCCCGACAACATTCGTTGTCAACTGGAAGTTCTCGTAACGCGCCCAGTCTATGATAGCTGCAATTTTTCTCTAATCAATCAATAAGGGGGCGCTCTACAGATAATACATTCTTCTGAGAGAGTGACGGGTGTAAGATGAGGTATTTTGCATTTGCAACATGCACAATGGAGAGAATGTTGGCATACCTCTATGTTACTTTCATGTACTGTGGCGGAAATGTCTTTACATATTGTACTTGTGGAAACTGGACATGATCTAAGCACACAGCAGACAAAATGGCCGCTCCAAAGTACTCGAAAAATCAGCCTGAATTAGTCAAAAGTGCACTATTTTCAGCAGTTATTAAAATAGGGAAACGAATTTTGCCAGAGCAGACAATACCAGCCTCTGAAAGTACTATGAATGAATTAAAAAATATCCAAAAAGTAAAAATAGTTATCGGCTCTTTTTTTTATTATTTACCTTTGAAGTCCAGGAAGTGAAAATGACCAAGCGGAGCTAGCAGTTTTTTGGGAGGTGCACATCTTAAGTAAGACCAAGCTGTATACTCTATAACCCACATTTCAGCCATCAATCATACAACAAACTAAAGGGAATTCAGAATTCTTTTAACAATACCTAAGATATACAAGGTCTTTTTTAAAAAGCCAGGACAGCCAGTGAGGAAAACCTGGGTAATTCTTTTTCTTTAAAAATCTAACCCTATGCAAAGTACGAAACTGGAGAGCGCCACCTAAATGACCACAATATCACAACTACAACTTCACATTTGCATGGCTTTTCTTCACATTTGCATGGCTTTTCCCTGTTAGCATTGCCGTGGCATGAAGCATACATAACACAATTCCAACACCCAATGCAGGGAAATACTCAAACTGCATCAATAGAATCTTGTCTCTATTTATTTTTAGGTACAGATAGGATAAGCTCTAAATATAATTCTTTACTAACATTTCACTTTTCATTATTAACCAATGATGGACCACCAAACCCGTATATTCTCTATTGTATCTGAACCCATTTCTAGACTGATTCACAGTTGTTCTTACGAAACCAGTTCATGTCACTGCCAAGTCTCTTAACAACTCTAAGTATGACGTCTGTTCCTAGAAATTGGCTAATTACTCGGGCTGGGAAATATTTTCCCAACACCGACTTCCCATAATCAAACAACTAATCACTAAAATCTAACGAACCTATAAATGGAGACGTAAATACAAATGAAACATACCCAAATTTATTACAGTATTCTAAATGTGGTAATGAAAATGGCTCTCAAATTTGCACTTTAAGTTTACTTGTATCTTCAGAACTTTTCTCTGCGCAGAGTATAGAAATATTTGTCCTTAAGGTTTTCAAATAGATTTAATTTTCTATTCACCTACTCTATGACACAAGAAACGTTTCCATGCAATCTATCAATAACTCCATATATGGCAAATCGTAGAGCTAAAATCTGATCTTTCAACGTCGACGCACTCTTTGACCAAATAAAATGACACGAGATCAAGAGTGATAAATAATCTTCAATAATTTTACAATTAACAACATTTTGTGATCAAGGTCACCGAAGGCGGAAACGAGAGCATTTAACAATATTTGCATTCGATACGCCACTCAAACAATTTACTTCCTTCGAAATAACAGAGTTATAAATCCGCCTCTCTCTCTCTCTCTCTCTCTCTCTCTCTCTCTCTCTCTCTCTCTCTCTCTGCCAAATACTTGTCTTAATAAGCACTCAGGTGATTGAAAGAATTAGTGATGGATTGTTAATCAATGTTCTGTCTGGCTGTGCACGTGCGACTTGTTGTGTCTCTATTTATGCATGGCTGATGGACTGTTCATTGTCATACCTACCATTCGCAGTAGCGCCAAGGGGCACAGATACAATTTTGATGACGAAGACTGACGTCACTAAGTGCTATCAAAATGTATACCAGAGCATTTGTATATTCAGGTAATGGAACTGGCCGTCAAGACCTGGCCTTTCTCTTCGTCAACGCTGCCCCCAAACACGCCCGATGTAGGCGGACCTAATTATATCCGTATACAAATATGTCTGCTTCAAATAGAAGGACACATTCATCATTAGATAGAAGTTAAAGAAACCAGGAATTGGACTATCCGCCACCGAAAAGATGAGTCGGACGTAGACTCTCAATTTTAGTCTTGAACACAATTAATTTACGTCATTCGATAATGTGTCATACGTAGCTCGGTCCTTTCACTCATTCGTGAATTGGGTTCTGTTTAGCTCCGGAAGCTCTCGTTCATAATCAATTAGATTTAAAAAAAAGGTTGGTAGTTAAATGAACCTATAAACTCCTGTCAGGGAATGTAAATATTGCGTTCCGTTCATCAGCGACAATTCAAAAGACAACGATTACCATTCTCTACTTAGTAGCAGACACCGAGACCCACTGAAACAGTAAATTCAAAGGACTCTGTTAACACAGAGCATGAAAAGCGTGCACTCCTAATACATTATTAAAATGGGATCGCATTGTGTATTGATACGTTATCCATGCCGATTTGTCAGTTAAATCCGATCTCTTTAATTAAACTCGATTATATTTTATATTCATTGTGAAATGAGTTTGTATATTTTAGTGCGAGAGCTTCAGACTGTCTAATAGCTTTAATATCGCCTTACGACTTGCAGCAAAAGCACAACGTTTTATTTTGCAGAGAATCAGATTCCCTATAAGAATTGCAAGATGATCTTTAGGAGATTTCCTATGAAATATGAAAGAAAAAGTATCCGAACAAGCATAAGAATTTGAGGACATTGATCCTTGCGATAAAAAAAGATCCCTGAAACACATGTGTGACAACGGAATGAAACGTTCTTAAAGGTTGGAACAAGAAATTAAACTTGTTTGCTGATGATGGTGGCCCATATACAAATTGTGAGTCCGAAACAGACTTATAGGTATTAGAATAAAAAGAGTCACATTAAAATAAAATAAAACAAATGAATATGTATTGATTTTTGGTACGTCATCAATTTTAATGAAAAGACTGTGAATGCGGCATTTAAATCGGACAAACCATCAAACGTTCAAGAATACCGTCTGTAAATGTTTGAGCTCTCGAAGACATGTACTTGAATTTTGTCTGAGCCTAGCTATACGTCTCTGTGATATAGGACTAAGATCACTTCTTGTGAACTGAGCAAGGTACCAATCTCGAGAATTCGGAACATTCAGTACCGTGCGTACATGTAATACGCTCAAATCGGGTCATTGACTAGTATATCGACGTGCGTTTTCCTATTTCTATAATTACACAATTTCTTCGTTACATTGATGGGTATCTTTCATTTATAATATGTATATTGTAGACCTGATTGATATGTTTCTTTTCTTCAAATACGCTTCACCCTCATTTCATGTTCAATATGAATGAATTACACGTGTCATTTAAGTCTCGCAACCATTAAAGCATGTTTACGCCTGGAAAGATTTGTAATAAAAATCTCCAATTTGTATCAGCTGCTAGTGACGAAGATGACAGTAACACCGACAATAAGGGAAACAATGCGAGGAAAGGAGAAGGTGGTCATTCTTATTTGTCTTGCAAATATTGCTTTGTTTTTTTCTCATCATGGTGATATGATGGAGGAGGAGGCGAACGGGATTTATAAGAAGTGCTGGATTACCCATTAGGGAGACTAAGCATGTGCTTAGGGTACCAGCAAAGCAGGGGCACAACAAACTTTTTTTTTTAAAAAAAATAGAAATTACTTGGAGGGAGGGGGATTGAATTACATATGGGGTGGGGGCTCCATGATCTCTAAAGGTCTTTATCCGGCCCTGTTTATAAGTATTGTAACACGCACAGGGGTTCCTCTAGCGAGCGAATCAAACACCTGCGTGAGGTCGGGCTGGAAGTCCCTTGTTTTCCCCTATTTCCAAGGACTTCCCGACAACATTCGTTGTCAACTGGAAGTTCTCGTAACGCGCCCAGTCTATGATAGCTGCAATTTTTCTCTAATCAATCAATAAGGGGGCGCTCTACAGATAATACATTCTTCTGAGAGAGTGACAGGTGTAAGATGAGGTATTTTGTATTTGCAACATGCACAATGGAGAGAATGTTGGCATACCTCTATGTTACTTTCATGTACTGTGGCGGAAATTTCTTTACATATTGTACTTGTGGAAACTGGACATGATCTAAGCAAGACAGTAACACACAAACCCAACAGCTACCACAGAGCAGAAAATCAACATAACCAAATAAAGTGGATCAAATAGCCCCCTTCTCAACACTATCTTTACCACTGTCTATATCAATAACTATTTTCTTTATATAGAAGAACACACAGAGGAAAAATGATTTAAACCGACAAACTCTATCACCGCACCCCAAGATCATCTTGAATAATAAAAAGGGTTCACAATTAAAAAAATCTAAACAATACATTTACAAGAGTTCCTTATGAAAATAGCCAAAAGCAAGCTAGTCAGGAGGACAAAGACAAGTAAAACACACAAAAACAAACAAAGTAATAACCACAATAACCCTAGCCCTCTACTTTTTTGTATACAAAAAAGTAAAAATATTATTAATAACTCCTAGCATTAATTTCATTGAACAAATATCATACATACCAACTCGCACCAGCACCATACCCACGAACAATCTATACAATTCTATACAGTTGATCGGTCCATCATTTGACTCCATTTCACTCTTTTTTTATAATTTAGAACAAAAGAATATGATAAGAAAACTAAAAAGAGCGTCAAATCAAGGAAGAAAAACATTTGTAACACCAACCCTACAACCAAAAACAAATAATACAAAAATAAAAAAAACCTATAAATACAAAATAACCCAACAAAAAAAAACACCAAAAAACCAAACAATAAAAAAATACCCACCAATCAACCGAACCTCATAAAAGAATACTATAATAAAAAACAACAAAAAATAAAAAAAAAACATAAACAACACAACACTGCCTTTTTTTTTACATTTACACAAAATCATTTTTCTCTTCAAACATTCTCCTCCATTAGTATTGCCCAAACAATCTTTACAACAAAAACAAGCAACCAAAAAACTAAAAACCAAAAATCCACATAAAAAAATAAAACCAAACCCTAATAAACCTATCCTAATAACACCACCCAACTCAACCCCCCCCATAACTAACCATCCCAACACCCAATTTCCATACCCACATTAATAACACTTCCCAATCCTCAACCAAAAAATATACCTCTTCCATCCCTACCATACTTACATAAAACTCATCCCTCTTTAACCACAACAACCCCTTTTCATCCATAAATCTAACATTCTCAAATACTCCCATCCCTACCCATCAAAAACCAACTACCTTAAATACACAAAACTATTCTCTAACTCATAACCACTAAACAACTCATATCTCCCCTCCCAATAAATCTTCAACATACACACTTCTATCCTCATCAAAACTTCCAAAACATCCACATTTACTTCTCCTCAAATTTCATAAATCCCCTTACCCCCCCTCAATCCCATAATCTTCTCCCTAAAACCTTTCCCTCCCAACCCAATAAATATCATCTTATTCATATCCCCCCCTCAACATTACACTCCCCCCTTACCCAACCCAACCACCCCCCATCACAAAAACAAAAATTTTACACCAAACCATCCCTTTCCCCCACAAAAATTCCCCCACCTATCCCTAATACATAAATCTCTCCCCAACATCCAAAATAAAACTACACAAATATACACTCACACAAAAATATCCATCTCCCTTAACCCAACTTCCCAATTCCCCAACCTAACCACCTACCTTTACAATCACTAAACACTCCTATTAAAACAAAACACCAACCCAAAACTAACCAATCATTTACAAAAACCCAATACACAATACTTCCCTCAATCACATAAAAAAACACCACTCACCCAAAAATAACCAACATCCATCCAACCAACAAACCTAAACTTCCAACACCTCCATAAACTATTCCCTCAAATACCACCCAAAACAAATACACTATACTATTCCTCATCTCCCCTCCACCTTTCCCCATTCTCTTCCTTTCCTTATTCAAAACAAATAAATCCAATAAATAAAAAAACACCATTATAACTATTCTTTTCTTTCCTTTCAAAACACACCTATATTCAACCCAACTTTACCTCAAAAACTTACTCCCCCCCTCTTTTCCCCCATCTTTCCCCCCCCCAAAAAAAAACCCCCCCCACTCCCAACAATTCTATCTTTTAATCAACCCAATTTTTTTTTAATATCACCACACCCATAAAACACTTATAAACACCTACAATACCTCTTTTAAAACTCTCTTCACCCACCCATTATCTTATTTATTCCTACAATAAAACACAAACCTTCAATCCCCCAAAATAATACCCCCATTCCAAACTCATATAACATCACTATCCCAAAAAATAATCCCACACTTTTTTACACCTCACACAAACAATATCTATATCCTTATACTCATCTTACAAAATCAAATCCTCCATCCCATTCTCTCCATAATTCACCCCACATAAAACCATACATATTATCCCAAAAAACCACAATACCAATATTCCCATTCATCACACTCCCTCCTTCCCCATTTCACCCTACACATCCCCACCTATCCAACTACCCCTATCCCACAAAACTCTAACAACCCCACTTTCCCCCAAAATCTCTCTCCCCCCTAATCCCTACACACCATCCAACCCCCACACCCCCATACCCCACTAACACTTAAAAAAAAAAACAAACCAAATCCTACTTCCTATCCCCATCCTTTCCACTCTAAAAAATTTCTTATCCAAAACCTACCTCCCTCATACAAACACCCCCAAACCACCAACCCCCCACCCTTTCAATCAAAAAACCCCACATCACACCCTTACAAAAAACCCCCCTTCCTCTATCTTTCCCCATTTACCAAAAAAACAACCCCAACCACATCCTACTCCCATTCTCACCACATCCCACCCACCCACAACCAAATCATAAACAACCAAAATTAAAAATAAACCAATATTCATCTCAACCCAACATCTTTCCCACACCCCCATCACTCCAAATAAACAAACAAAAATACCCCACTCACATAACCACACAAAACACCCAAACCAAACCAAAACCAATCATTCCCTACACAAAACAATACAATCCCAAACACAATCCCCTAATAAAAACCTCCCTAACATACCATCCCTAAACCCCACCTACATCTATAAACTAATTACCACATTTACCACAAACCCTCAAAAACCCCACACAAACCCTCCACACATTTTCTACCCACCATTCCCCCCCCCAAAAACCCTAAAACACCATATTACCATCCATCACACCAAATCAAACCTAAACAATAAACCTCCAAAACAATTACATCACTCCCACAAATAAACATAACCCACTCAAACCAAAAACAACACAATCATCCACCATCCAACACCCACACAAATTCCCAATCTCTACCCAATCATAAACATCCCCAAATCCCACCCCATCCTCTCACCATATAACACCAAACCACAAAACCCCAATCCCCAAATATCACCACCCCCTTCTTACCCCCAAACCCCACAAATCCACTCACCTCACCCCCCACAAAATCCACCCTTAACACCATAACAAAAAAAAAAAAAAACACAAATCAACAATAAAAACCTCCACTTATCAATCCCTCCAAACTATCATTCAATAACCCCATAAATAATTATATCTAACAATAACATCAAAACAAATAACAACAATAACCAACAAATTAAATTCCTTTTCCCTCACCCCAAAATCATCTCCCATCTACACCTATACACCATACCCCTAAAAAATTACCATTCCATCACCCAAAATCACAATACCCTATCCCCCCCTCTCATACTTTTCACCACACATACACCACTAATCAACCCACTCCCCCAAACCAACTCACTCCTAAACCCCTTCCAATTCACAACATCCCCAATCCCACACCAAAACTACCCCCCCAACAAACTACAATAACCATATACACTACTTTAAAACACAACCAATTTAAAATAAATATCAAATAACACCACCAACTCAAACCCCCCCAATTACTAACCATCCCACACCCAATTACCCCATACCACAATCATCACCACCACACAACCCCTTCCCTCACCCAAACCACCCATAACTCCCACCAAACCAACTTCCATACCCTTCACTTATAACAACAAACCCCCTCAACATCATCCTACACATTATAATACATCCCCACTCAACCCACCCACTCCATCAACCAAACCCAAATACCATAAATATCCATACATAATTCACTAAACCCAACTCCAATCACCCCCCTCCCAAATAAATCTCTCAAATCAACCATCCAATCCCTAATCCAAACTTCTCAAACATCCCCCCCCCCACATCCCAACCCCCAAAAAATCAAAATTAACCCCCCCAATCCACCACATACCCCCTTCAATCCAAACAACCCCCCCCTCCCAACAATAATATCAAACCAAAAATCACTAAACAATTAAACAATACAATACATAACATACAAAACAAAAAATAAAAACACCACAAAACTTCCCAACACCATAAACAACAAACCACAAATAACCCAAACCAATAACACCTTCCCCCCCATAAACCACTATAAATCCAACTTAATAAAATCACCACATAAAACCCAAATCCTTACCTTAATCCAAAATAACCCCTACCCCCAACAACCTCATCCCCATAACACTCCCAAATACATATCCCAAAACAACACCATAAATTATTCCAAACAACTAAAATCCAACCCACCTAAATACCCTCTACAACCCTAATATCCCCAACAACCCAAACCTCTCTTCCAACAAACCCACAACAATTCAACACCCTATACACCCAAAATTCAAAATTCAAAAACCAATCATCAAAATTCCAAACATATCCCAACAACCTCACAAAATTCCACAACAAAATCCACTCCACCCTCAAAACTACCACCTTCCAAATTCTCCCAACTCCACACCCAACCTTCCCCTCTATCCAACTTCCCAAACACAAACTTCAATATCAACTCCCCACCCAACAACAATTCAACAACTTCAAACCCCCCCCCAACAACCTACCTATCCAAAAATCAAAAACAAAACCAACAACTACCACCCATAACTAATCAAAAACAATCAAATAATAAACCCCAAAAAAATAACCACCAAAAAACTCCCACTCTATACCCCCTCCCATTTTTCCACTACTAACTTTCAATCCAAAAAACCCTCACAACTCTCACAACCAAACAAAAATCCCCAACCACAATCAAACTAAATTCCAAAAAAAAATACCCAAATTCCCTCAAAAACCACTCTCCCAAAAAAATATATCCCCCCCCCCCTCAACCCATCAACCCCTAACTACAAACCGAACCCCCCCCCCCCACCCTTCTTTTAACTCTCTCAATCTCCCTTCATCTAATATCTAATCTCCCCACCTACCACAATCTTCCCCCTACACAATCCCCCCCTTCTCACCTCAACCAAAACCAACCTACAAACTACTTCCCTTTCCAAAAATCCCCCACTATCAAACCTAAATCCTCTCCCTCATACAATTAAATCCTTCCCAACCTTTCCAAATCTAACCCTCCCTCATTCAAACTAAATTCCCCTAACTCAACTCTCTCTCTCTCCTCCTCATCTTCTCACTCATTCTCTCTCCCTCCTCTCTCTCTCCCCTCTCACTCAATTCTCTTCTCTCTCCCTCTCTCTCATTCTCTCTCTCTCTCTCCTCACTTCCCCACCCCCTCATCTCATCCCTCTCCTCCTTTCCCATCCCACCAAACCCAACCTCTCCAACTCCATTCCCCTCTCCACCAAAACCCCCCTACTTAAAATCATAACACTCAACAACTTAACTACCAAAACTTCCCCTCTACTCACCCACAAAAACCTCTCCCACTATCCCAATCCCATTCCTCTCAATTCAAATAACAACCCCTATACAACAATTCCTATATCTAACCAACATACCTACCCCCTCCATCAACATCATATTAACTTCTACCAAATCCCTAACATCTAATTACCTCTTCACATCCCCTTAAACTTCCAATACTCCCTCCCATTCCCACATATCCAAATCCTTTTCACCCTCCCCACAAATCACTTATTATACTCCTCCTAATCACCAACATCACCACTCCTATACCAAATTCCCCCCATATATACATTATCATCAACAACAATCACCCCCCAAACAAATTCCCACCTACTAAACCTCCTAAAAATTACCCCCCCCCCAAACCCCAACAACTATACACCCCAACCCCTCCCATAACCTTCCACCCCCCAATACCTCATCACCCTCCCACAACAAAAACTATCAACAATACCCCCCTCCCTTTCCTAACAAAATCAATAACCCTAATCCCCCCCACCTCCCCTCTACCTCCCTCCTCAAAACCCATAAACAAAACCTCCTTACCCTTACCTCCTAAATACAATCCCTCCACCAAATAATTTACCCCCCCCCTAATCAAACAAAATTCTTAACATCCCCAACATACCTCCTTAACACACACAACAATTATCAAATCCCCCACACCCCAACCCCACAACCTTTCCCATTCTAAACCTCTACAAAACAACACCTTACCAAATCAAATAATCTATCTAAAAACCTATCCCTATAACAATAACCTTTCTACTCTATCTTCAAATACCCATAACAACCCAATATACCCAATTCACTCAACTAAACATTCCATATCATAATTTTCCCCTATCAACAAACCCCCACTCTTTATAACAAACAACACTTCCATCCACTATTCTCACCTTAATATTAACCACCCAATACCCATCCCCTCAATAAATTCACCTCCCTAATCAATACTCCCCATCCCACCATCAAATACCCATAATATCCTAACACTCTACATTCCCCCCCTCTAAATCTCTATCACTAATCACCTTCACAACAAAAACTCATCCCCATACAATTACCTAAAAATCATCTTACCCAAAAACCTTACAATCACCCACCCCATTACAATCACCCTATCACAAAAATTCCCCACCAAACAAATAACACCACTTCATCCCCCCTCCCCCACATACTAATCCCCCTTCTCCTCACCCTCTCACAAATAAATAAACCTCTTTCACAACTATCCCCATCCTCCCCCCCCTAACCCTATATAACCAAATATCCCCCATTTTACCAACATCTTCCCATTCTCCCCCCATCATACCCCTCATTATCCTCTATTACCTATCTCACACCCCAATAATAACCACCTACCACACTCCCTTCCCAACAACCAAACTCCCATCCCCCACAAATTATTACCAAACTTCTACCTACCTCCAACACCCCTCACAATCCACAAAAACAATTCCTCCCCACCCCCCCTATCATAAACACCCACCATCCTCACAATACCCCCAATACCCCCATTACTTCCCCCCCCCCACCTCCTCACCCACCTTACCACATCCCCACAACATCCAAATCATCCCCAAACTACTCCACCACTACTCCATATAATTACCAAACCCCACCCCCCCCTAACTTCCCCCCACAATAATCCCCACCCATATACCACACCCCTCAAACCCTCCTCCCCAACAATCTCCCACACCCCCCCACCCCCACAATATCCCTCAAATTATCCTAAAAAACCCCAATAATTCCAACCCCCCCACATACCCTACTTCACCCTTTACCCCAAAACATACATTCCAAAACCCCCCCCTAACATCCATCCAACTTCCACCCCCCCTAAACCCACAACATCCACACCCCATCCCTACCCTTATCAAATTCCCTCAAACCACCCCCAAATCCTCCACATCAACTCACCACAATCAAATCACCCCTCCCCTTCAATTTCATCTTTATAACCAAATAATAATAAATCATAACTTTCCACCTAACCCTCTACTAATTTAAAACTACCCCAAATCCCACTAAAAATTACA